>CM076581.1:866657629-866760912 GCA_034641835.2 Pinus albicaulis | reverse complement strand
TTTGTAATATTTCTCCACCAAGCTATATATATTCCAATCAATGATCTAATATTTCATAAGAGGCAATTTATCTGTTCTGGAAAATGTTGGTTTAAATGTTTCGTTGCTTATCAATATCCTTGGTTTAATTTTCTTTAAATTTAATTTTAACCTTTATTTTACCTTTCTCATTAGGAATATAGAAATGATGAATCAAACACTAGTAGAAAACAAGGTTCTCCAAAGATCATGTCCATCATTTACTGTGTCTTAATGTCATTTTCTTAATATCATTATCAGAGGAAGAATTCTTGTTGTTCATGTATCAGATTTTAAAGCTACCCTAAGGGTGGAATCTTGCGCTTCTCGGGGGATATGAGGAGTCTTTATGCCAAGGATGTTTTGTTACTTCCCTTAATCAGGTGTGCATGCCATTTGATATCCAAAATATGTCATTATGTCAAAGCTGAAGGGGTTAGGGTGGGTGCATTCCTGGAAAGGGGTTCTCATGTCCCAAAACCTGGCATGCTGGGGTCTCATTATAAGGAATATTTCTAATTTTCGTCAGTTTTTCCATAATTTTCTGTTGCTTCCAAATACATTTCTTTGTACTAATTATAGTTTGATTCTTTAAGTCACTTGCAAGTTGCATGAAAGCTAATGCTTGGTTTGATTATATGGTATTTGCAAATTCTTGTTCACAGGTCTTGTTGTTAAAATTTTTGAAATTTTAGGTCCATAGCATATGACTATATATTTAATTCTTCTTGAACATTAATTTATGTTTTGAAACAGTTTTTAAATTTTACCAAGTATTTAGTAACAATTACAGCATATTGCAGAGTATTCGCCCTTTTTGCTATCAACGTGTATTTATGTGTTCCTACCATTACTCTCTCTATCATCAATTTCATTAACATGCTGACCTTTGATATACAATGCATTTTTTATGGTCTATAATACTTTTTTGAATCATCTTTTAGCACATTCCCTAAAACATATTGCAAAGGAATGTCATTCTATTTAATGGTTGAGGCGAAATCCTTTCAACACATTTGACTTGTTTCTATGATTTAAACATAGAAACATTTGAAATTTGACATTAAATTCATTCTTATTCCTTTAGTGATTTTAAACCACATGTTACAGTACCAACAAAATATGTTTCAAATATACAATAATTAGGGGATAATTTGGTGGAATAATACACCATTAACCTTAATCTCCCCCTAATTTTATTCTAAATCTGAATTTTCACACCAATTTTCCTCTTGATTATGTTCTTGCAAGACATGCTATTGTTGAATTTTGATTAATATATGCCTTATTGTTGTCTACATCAATCTGGAATTGATGCTAGAAAGTTTCCTATGGCTAATGGTTGTTTAATCATATGAATGATAATGATCCTAGAGTCATTAATCATAATGATTGAATTCATTCTTATTCCTTTAGTGATTTTGAACCCTTTTCAAAGTGCACATGCCTCTATTTGTTATGATTCCAATTTTATGCTCCTAGCATTCCAATTTTATGCTCCATCAATAAAATATAAAAGAATAAAGCTAATCCTTCTTCCAATTTTAAAAATTAGGAGTATTTTGTTGAAGCTATCAATATGCTATATAAAATAGTTTAAGTAATTTTTCTCCTTAAATTTGAAATTTACCAAAACATTTCTCTTCATCTATATTGAAACATTGATGAGAGTTGAGTTGTTTTCCTTTGGAAATAATAATTTCATCTAATTTTTTTTTGATTTATTGCTACAATGGGTGGGATATCTATCTCTTGATATAAAAGTGTGAAATCCATTACTATCGAAAATTTCTAACATAAGAAATAATTCATAGCTAAACACATCTTTATGAATACTTTTGACATTATTAACAGAAAGAAGGAAGGGTAAATTTTTTTTATATTTACATGATGATTGATGATTATCTCGAAAATCCATTATTATGAGTAGTAGCATGCTTGGTGTTATATGCATAGGTTACATGATTTTAAAATACAATATTGCATAGAAAAAATCATGACACTTGAAAAGGATCTTAAACAAAATTCTTTTTAATTGGTTGTTGTTTATATTTACGAAAAACCCATTTACAAATGGTAATTATGAAGGAAAAATTTGTTAAGGTCACAATTAAGATTTGAGAAAATCATTGGAGGTGCAAGAACCCACACATAACTTAAAATTATTATATGGAGAACCATGATAAACACAAAACAACCCACTAATGCAAATTTGGTTATATGGTGTAGTTATATCTCAATAAAAAAGAGTTTTAAGGATGACAATGACAAGTTGTACAACACATGGAAGAGAACACTTTCTAGTTTAATCCACCCATGCCCATGAGGTTGGATTATAATAATAATAGAGAAAAATATTTATACTATATTTGATACTTCCATGATGATTGATGAGGAAATAGTTATTACAAGTAATAACATACATTATTCATGTATTTTATTTATATATTATACTATTTAGAAATACAATTATGAATAAGAAAATTCATGATACTTCAAAAGAGTCATAAAAATGTTTCCAAAAGAAATTAAAATAGCAACTTCGAAGTACAGGGAAATGACTTACAAAATAGGGTATAAGAATGTTTTACATACCACATGTTGAAAATTTCAAAATATTGACAAAACAAAATGTATATTACAAGGGGATGAGTACAATATGTAAACGATTAAAGATAGAATTTTGGAGAAATAACTAAATCTCGATTACAAGATCTTTAATGTTCCTTTGTAGGATCTCTTCCATGTTGTGAACAATATTTTCCAAGCACATGGAAAATAGTAACATGTGAAATGAACATAGAAACATTTGACATTTGACATTTGTAGGATACTTTGTTGAAGCTATCAATATGCTCTATAAACTAGTTTGAATAAATTTTCTCCTTAAACTTGAAATTTACCAAACCATTTCTCTTCATCTATATTGAAACATTGATGAGAGTTGAGTTTTTTTCCTTTGGAAATAATAATTTCATCTAAACGCTTTTGGATTTATTGCCACAAGGGGCGAGATACCTATCTCTTAATATAAAAGTATGAAATCCATTACTAGCGAAACTTTCTCACATAAGAATTAATTCATAGCTAAACACACCTTTACGAATAGTTTTGTATTCTTGAATACATTCCTTTGTAGGATTTATTCCATGTTGTGAACAACATTTTCCAAGCACATGTAAAATAGAAACATGTCAAATGAGCATAGAAACATTTGACATTTGATATTTGCAAGGGAAATTTTAAGGATGGAAAATTATCTCGAAGTTTAAAACATTGGCGAATGTCACTAATCCCTAATATGAAAACTATAAAATATTTATTTATATATTTTTAAAATTATTCAAATTTATAATGATTTTATATATAGCCTTTATATAATTTTGGCGATTTTTCAGGTCAAATAAATTTATATTGTAAAATTTGGGCGAATCATTTTTAGAAAAAATGGAAATTGGCAAAACTTTTTTTTTGGAAAAACCATGGAAAATTAGCCCACCTACGAATATTAGCCCCTAAAATTTTCCATGGACATTCGTAGGATACATTGTTGAAGCTATCAATATGCGAGCTATAAACTATCTTGAATAATTTTTCTCCTTAAATTTGAAATTTACCAAACCATTTCTCTTCATCTATATTTAAACATTGATGAGAGTTGACTTTTTTTTCCTTTCGTAATAATAATTGAACATATAAATTTTTTTTGATTTATTGCTACAAGGGGTGGGATACCTATCTCTTAATATAATAAGTGTGAAATCCATTACTAGCCAAACTTTCTAACATAAGAATTAATTCATAGCTTTAAACACACCTTTATGAATAGTTTTGTATTCTTCAATGTTCCTTTGTAGGATCTATTCCATGTTGTGAACAATGTTTTCCAAGCACATGGAAAATAGAAACATGTCAATAGAAAATAAAAGTAGGAGACCTTCATCATGACAACAGACAATAATGAAGAGATTAGCCACATTAAATATAAACTAATGAAGAGATGAAAATATTATGACATTTGATATCAAAACTAAACAAACAATATATATATATATATATATATATATATATATATATATATATATATATATATATATATATATATATATATATATATATATATATATATATATTCATTCATCACCATAATATCCATGCAAAAAAAGGGGCAAGTTAAGATCATCTAGGAGTAAACATCATGGACACATTAAATCACCATAACTTAATTATCTAGAAAAGCACCCTTATCTAGTAGATCATAATATATTGTTTGTACCAACACACATATAACCATCCACATGTCCATTTATTTGAAGGAAATCCACAATATATTCTTGAACTATTTAAATTCTAATGCATTGTAGTAATTATATGTTCTAACCCTAGAATCAAAGTTCATTGTTCATCTTGAACAATGTGTTCCACTCATATGAAATGTGCTAGTGGAAAAATTTCTAGAATGGCATCATGATCATCTATCGATAACCTCCATTTTCATTATTTTTTTATACTCCTCACTTGCTTTAACTGCAACCGAGTTGTTATGACCAAGTGACTATATTGGGCATAAATAACCTTTGGCTGGTAATCTTGAAAAATAATATGATCTTTACATTTCTTTACTTCTTCAAAGAAATGTCCCATTAACACCATTTAATCGATTGGGTATGTATAATTTGATGGATTATTATACTCTTGTAGCAACGTGGATTTAGACATAGTGCATAGTAATAAATAATAATGCACTTTTTCTTGATTATTTTCTAGTGTAATGACAGAAAAGACATCACCTTCTCTAACCGTATCAGAAACATGATCATAATCATTGTCAATCACAACCACTTCATTGTCCATTTCCTTGTCATTCACATTTCCAAATGGGGGCAATGGTGTCAATTCTTCGTGTTTCCATGGTCTAAGAAATTTCTTAATTTGGTTTTCACAGTCATCGATGGACTCTGTCTAATCAATACATGTAGAACAAAAGCAAGAGCCCTTTCGTTTCTCAATGAAATGTATATTTGTCATGTTCCTACTCCTAATTGAGTGTAAAATTCTTGTTTGAGGGATTCCAAGGAAATTAAATGGAAATGATCTATCAACATCACCCATTGAAATATTTCAAAAGTACCTGCTTGAGAAAAACACACACATGTATGAGTCAAATTTTGAACTATATTTAATATTTTTTTGATAACAAAATACACACATATATGTATACACATATATATATCTCTAGATATGTATAATATAATGTTAGTTAAATGTGTATTCTTACCTGTGCACATCAACCATCCTTCGGTTCGATACATGACTTAAATTGTCTTTGCACCAATTAACAACATCTAAATAATTTGCAACTCGCGAAGATGAGTGATTCAATTGATGCCTCCTAAGTGCACATTTTACACATGCCCCTGCACCATCATGCTCTCCTTTTCCATGCCCTGTCTCAAATAAATTCCATGTATGTCAAATGTTGGTTCTCTTATGAAACCGAGACAACCAAAAGAATGATCCTGATGATTTAAATTGACCATCACAACCATCTGACCAAACCCAATGTTCTTTAAAAGTGACCCTTTGTTTCAACAATTCATTATAAATAACATTGAAACAATGCTAAACAAAACATGTATCATGTGTTCAATCATCACTGATGTAGAAATGGTACTCCTTAATCACCTCATGATTATTTTCATCGCTATCAAAACCATCAATAGAAAGCTCTGCATGTTTATACAAAATATGCACAAATATAGATACTTGGCCTGAATGATAATACTCACTTTGTATCTCCTTTTTGGACTAAACGTGTAATTCTCAGCGAAATCAAACACTAATAATATTGTTCCTTTTGGGAACAAATCACATGATTTCTTGAACTGTAAATCCTGCCGTCATGCTATATGACAATGCATAATATATTTTTATATTTTCACCCTGAACTTCTACATAAAAGATGTCACTAGAATGTTGTCATCACGTGAAATGATTTTTTTCATGTTGTGCTTAAATCTGCAAAAGGAGTGTAAGTAACATTTTCATATCGCTTCCAATTCAAATTTATATTTGAGAGTCTGGGATCATTAGGATCAATGGGATAATTTGCATCGCAGAGTGCCAAATGAGAACATTCGGGGCATTTTCTTCCACCAACACATTCTTCTTTTTTATAAAATAATTCCTTATTCTCTTATGCACATAATATCTTTGATAAAATTTCATGAACACTTGAAGGAGGGGGCTCATTTGACCAATATTTTATTGCAAAATTTACAAATGTCTCATAAAATAATTGGAATTCTACATGGTATCGACAACAACATGTGCCTCGAACAGTGATAGGCCTGAAACACCATGTTTTAATATTCACAAATGTGCTAAGGGAAACCTTCACATTAGTATTACTCTCCATAATGTTCTGGAATAATTCTACTTGACTGAATTGTCTTATATGTTTGGCATGATATTCATAAACTCCTTTATATATATGACGTCGCACGGTGTCCTTTTCATTTGGTGACACACGAGAATTCAAATCCCAAAACATTTTTACCCTATCCCTCACACCATCAGGAAGTCTATCATGATATGAATTCCTGTAGATATTAGCCCAACATGCAAGTTCATCATTCTCATCTAATTGAATTCTAAATTTTTTATGCCTCCATAAACGTTTTCTTGATGTTTTAAACAATTTTGAAGTTGTTGACATCACAGGGGCTTCATTGGGGGAGCAATACCATACCGCGTGGGTTCATATTGGGGATATATATTGAGGAAAAAATGTCAATATATATTGGGGGGTATATAGGGGTTAAAGGCATTTTATATTGGCAAGTATACAAAATGGATCTCAAAGTTAATGAAAAAATATAAAGGGGTATAAAAAATGTTAAGGAAAAAATGGATACCTACAATATTTAGTGAAAATAGGGGTTTTTTAAATTAGGAAGGTGTATTGGGTTCATATTGGTAGGGGTTTAAATAATGTGATTTTTAGGGGTATTTTCCAATATGAAGTCAAATTAAGGGTATTGTTTAATATGCCATGAATGCACGCGATAGGTCAGAGGTTCATTGAGTGAAGTCCCTGTGGTTGACATCAACCGACTTGATGAAGTTTGTTTCGTGACTACACCTGTTAAAATTTCTCTATGAGCATTCTTTTTAACTTGAGATCGCTTTTTGGCTAGTTTGGCAAGCGTTGACGTCATATTTTTTGATACCATTTCATTTTCTAAAACCTCTTTCTCACTTTTAATGCCAAATAATTCCACAACATTTTTGAGAGATTTGTGCTTTAAAAATCTACGTAACATCTAAGATTGTGCTATGATATATTTACCTTCCAAAAGATGTTTCAACCCCTAATTTATTTTATCTCGAATTTTCCTTTCAGCGATTGGTGGTCCCAATTTTTCAATTTTAGTTGGATCCATATTTTCTAGAAAGTTGTAGTTGTAAACAACGTTCTTTGAACTTCCAATTAATTGCAGTGAAATTCGAGGTGTGGTAGTATCTTCTTGTGGTTCTGATGTTGTCCCTTCATAAAAAAAAATATTAAATTCTAATTTGAAATTGACACATACATAATTTTAATTATAAAACTATCTTGAACTACAATGTTTTTTAACAAAAAAATACAAAATTCAAATTGAAGAAACTATTGACTCAAGACTGAGATTGATATCAATATTCTCTTGGAAATTTGTGTTTTCAATATTGTCGTTGACAAGTTCCTCGAAATTTCTCATTTCCTCGTCATTTTCATGCACCTCTACATCACTTTCATGATTCTCTAGCTCCACATTTATTTCATGGCTTAATATTTCCCTTTCCTCTCACCTTTTTTTTGGTAATCTCTCATTTTTATCCACTGAATTAGTTCTTTTTCGATCATGCCTTCATATGAAATTCCTTTGGTTTCCCATGTTCACAAAATTGGAAACCTAAAATCAAATTATCTTTGGGCCAAACACCCAAAAAAACATAAAGACTTCAGAATAAGTACCTCATGCTTTCAATAAGAGAGAAAGTTAAAAATACATAATTAAATTCATAAAGATATTTTGAAAAAATACTTCAGGCCTTCATAGAGACATTTTTCAAAAATACTTTATGTCTTCATAGAGACATTTTTCAAAAATAATTCATGCATCCATGCACCCAAAAAAAAAATCGCCAAAAAATTTTTTGCACCCAAAAAAACTTTCAAAAAAAATTTCACACCCAAAAAAACTTAAAAACTTTTTTTTTGCCCTAGAAAATATTCACACCTTGGCAGAAAAAGAATTCTGACCCTCACAACTTCGCAATTTTCACTGGTTTAGAATAGTGTGTGGAATTAATCTTTCAAACGAGAGTATTTATATAGAACTCTCGCCCGAAATATTACATCGTCTTTCGATTAAAATTTAATAAAATATCGTCCAAGAGTTTAATAAACTCTTAGATGAGAGTTTATTAAACTCTCGGATGAGAGTTGGCCATGGGTAAACTCTCAGCTGAGATTTTAATAAACTCTCAACAGAGAGTTTAATAAACTCTCGTTCGAGATTTTATTAAACTCTCGGCCGAGAGTTAGCCTTGGGTAAACTCTTGAGTGTAAACTCTCGCCCAAGAGTTTTTAAAACTTTCGGCCGAGAGTTTAGCCACATTAATAAATGTAACTTGTGGTGGTCTAAACTCTTGGTCGAGAGTTTTAAATTTATTGGTCAAGAGTTAAATGAATATCTCAGCTGAGAAATTATCTCGACCGAGAGTTTCTGGTCAACAAAAAACCTAGGAAATTCTGCAGTTTTTAGGAACCTGCAACTTTGGGGGGGCGGAACACCTACAAAAAAAAAAATGGTATATTTTGGAACTGGTACCATTAGGTTCATTTCCGAATCTAGTTTCTAATGATGTGAAATTTGTGGAGTTTCATTAAGAATTTCAATTTGTTATTAATTTTATACTAAACTGTGTCACTGTGGAATTTCATTATTCTGAGAATTGCACTGAATGAGAATTCAATAAATTTAAAATGGCAACACCAAAAAAATCAGAAAAATCATATTGAAATTCCTCTCCATGTCTTCTTCAAAAGGGTATTCTCATTTTTCTTATTGACAATCACATTGAAAAGAAAATCTAAGGCTCATAAAATGTACTGAAACATCACCGTTTTTTTGTCGTCCTCCTTTTAAAAAAAATAATAAAAAATATTGATTTAATCTGAAAATTACTGCTAATTGGTCATTACACTAGTGCAATCTATGTAGATTATGATGATATGGTTTATTTCCAAAAAATAAATAACCTTCCCTAAAAAATGTTAGGGTTCAAAAGTGGCTATTTATGTTTTCCTGAAAATTTCAAGTATATACCGTTAGTAAACAACAAATTTACCCCTATATATGTCAATATTAAAAAATTATATATATGATTATGGAGGTAAGACATTCTCTACCAATCTTGCTTTTATGTGAAAGCGTAATTTCCATTGAAAATATGAGTTTAGTGGACTTGCAGTTGAAAAAACATTAAAAATTACAATTTTCAACGTCAAAAAAGGGCAACAAGTGTTTCCCAACTTCACATTTTCACCTAATAAATGAAAAATTAGGGAGGTTTCACATTCAAGAAATGAGGGAAGAGAAAAAAATAAGAGAAATATGAAAAACATAAAAGAAAAAATTCATATTCATTGTTTAGATAGGTGAAATTATAATTGTTGAATATGTGAAGAAAGTAAATGTTAACTCAATCCTGCAAATATGGTGCCAAACTAGGATATCTCATAGTACAATGGTGTTATTGTGGAAAAGCTTATGTAACACTCATATAAAAAAAAAAATACATAGTTATACATTTTCCTATGATTGGATAAACAAAATGAATGTCGATAAAATTAAGATGAGGAAGAACTAAATCATAATCAAAATAGATGACAAATGATAATTCAATTTTAGAAATAAAGAGAAATTAGGTATATTACAATGGTTCTATACTCAACAACTTTTTCTCCAATCATATGATATTTGAATTTGAATGAGTTATATTATCATAGGAATTTGAATGAGTTATACTTTATTCTTTCTTTACCTCTCTTTCTCTTCGAAGAAACCAAAAACCAGAATGGACTTGGTATCATGGCATGCATATATCCTAAGCAAGAACTCATTTATATTGCCAAGGATGTAAAAATTATATAAGTCGACTCCTAAAGTAATTTTCCTTATATAAATAATAGAAGTATCATTACAACAATATAGACATTTGGGTTGATCTAATGCTAAATATATACAACATTCATCACCATGAGAACACATGGAAAATGTATGGAAAAATCAATGTGACAGAGAAATTTGGTAGTGAGGCCTTATTTACCTTCTTCAAACATGGTGTTGTTGATTGATTGGTTTGTGGCTTGACTATAATCTGAAATTTTTATTATTAAAAAAATTATTAAACCTACTAATATGAAACAAGTACTAATTTAGATAACAACTCAGTCAAATAAAGGAGAGGTAGTTTTAGTATTTTTATGGAAGAAAATGTGTATGAGACAGAACTTCACCATTGGATTTGAGTATCTACTCTATCGAGGGAATAAGTGCTAAATTGGGAGGGAATAAATTCTAAATTGGGAAGCAATTGACATTTGAAGAAAGAGTTGTAGGGTTTACTACATTTTTGGCTTAGTAAAATAGATAAGATAAAGCTTGGCCATTATATTTGAGGTGGCAAACGTAAATTAATTTACTCAGTCTAAGAAACATGGGATTTCTGATTCCTTTTTCCATGTATGCATATGGTTAGAATATATGTGAAAATGTCAAGGTTTTAGTTGTAGAAATCTCCTCTTTCCCACCCCGGTTTTCAGTTTCACCTTATTTCTCCAAATAGTTAAATTCCCTTTCCCATATCCTTACATTCAACAAACTGGAAAATAATTTTTTGCTGAAAACACAAATTCTGGAAAATTTACAGAATGCTGGAAAATGCAGAAATAAAAATCAACAAGCTTAAAACAGTCATTCACACATTTTAACACAGATATTTTTGGTCAACATGACCCTGGAAAAACCCCCTACAACTCTTGGGGAAAACCAGTCTGAAAGCTTCTCTTTATTTTTCTGAAAAATGCTTTTTACAGTGAGACAGAAATTTACACAGCAAAAATTACAGCAACCTCAAAAACTGTACTTATCTCGAAAACCGTGCCAAAACTCCACCTCGGCTTCTGTGCCCACAAAAAAAAGAAATTACAGCAAACAGTCCAGCATTAAATGCTGTACGGACAACATTGAAATATTTGTTGTACGACTATACGGTTGCCTTGAAAAACGTAATGTACGGCCTGTCAAAAATTGCTGTACGGCTGCCTTGAAAAACTTGCTGTACAGCTGCCTTAAATCTGTTGTACGGCCTTGATTTCAACGTTGATTTTTCTGCTGTACGGATTCAGAAAACAACCCTCTCTCTCCTACTTTATGGACCTTGATTACCGTGCCTTCAAATTGCTGTACAGACCTCAAAAAATGTGCAGCATTAAATGCTGTCTTTCCTCCCTCGAAATTCGTGCCCTCTTACCTCAAACTTCGTGCTCTGCTCTTGATGTACGGATTTTCTGAATATCACTGCTACTGCCCTCCTTCTTTTCACTGCTCAGAATAATATCCAGCTCTCTCTTTCTCCTTCTCTCAATCTTCTCATGAAAGAATGAATGACCTTTTCCCTCCTTTTCCTCATTTAACCTAACCCTAAGTGACTTTTGGGGAATCCCTAAATCCAATGGCTGAAATAGATTGAGATCTAGGGCTGAGATTAAATGCTCATTTAAATCTCACTTTCTATTTTTTAATTCACCCCATTTTAATAAAGACCCACTTAGTCATTTATTTCCAAAGTCACCTTTCCTTTCTAATTTTACATTGATTTTATTAAAGTCACTTTAAAATTATACTTTAGTAACTTTATCACTTAAAGTCACTTTTAAATTAGATTTGACTTTATAAAAATTATAAAGTCACTTTAGGAGAAAAATTAAATTCTTTTGGACACTTTTCCCTCGGCCAAAGATCAAAGCCTTAGGGAACCACCTGTCCTCCGGTAACCAAATTTCAACATTAGTTGAATCACTGACTCTCACATTAGACAAAATTTTCTTATTTGGAATAACTGGGATGATAGTGAAATTATTGGAAAAATATACAAAGAAAATTATATATTAGCTAAGTATCTACCCCTTAAAAAATAATTTTATATTCATATAACACCATCCATGTAGAAAGAACTATATATTCATATAATGCACTACACGTAGAAAGAACACTCATTATCACAATGTTCTCCACGAATAATAGATAAAAGAAGGTAATGTTGGAAATACTCCCAACCACTGCCATGAATAGAGAGTGGCAGTAGCCCACACCTCAATTGATTTTTGTTGCAAGAAGGACAAGGAGTAGGTTTCAAATCCAAATGCATTCCATGCAAAATCAGCAACAAAGTACCTGAGCCCATTCTCTTCTTTTAATTCCTTTTCGTCGTTGACTTACCTCATTTTCTCGCATACTGTAGCCCACAACATTTAGCATTTAACTCTTAAAAGCTTCGCCGAAAATTATTTCCCTGCCTATACAATATGGTGAGACCCACCAAACCTTACCTTATTAGCCACTACTCCAAACCTTTGTTTTTTTTCTTTATTCCTTACCTTTCACATTTCACACTTACCACCGCTTAACTGCCCTTAGCCCGCACTTCACAGCTTTTAAGATTTACCGCTTAGTGCCCACACCGAAACCTTACGATGTTGCGATGCGACATCGTCATTGCACATCACAAATTACAGATTTTTCATTTCACACATTTTTATGCTTACCTTTTTTTATCCACCCGTACTTCACAGGATTTATCATTTACCTTTTTTGTCGCCCGCGAGTTCGCACTTCGCAAAGTTTACGACTTACCTTTAAGCCACCAAAAAGTTATGTTATTTGAGTTGCGATGCGATCGCAATTTCACGTGGTAAGCTCAGGAGGATAGCGCATATAAAGCGTCTGCAAGCTCAGGAGGATGGCTCCCGCAAAGTAAACGACTTAAGTTATGATGCAATAAGGGCCATCACACATCGCAATTGTAAGTTTTCCCATATCACACAATGTTAAATGTTATAATTGCTGGTATGCAATTTTTGAGGGAGGACATGGATGCGATGTGGTTTCAGAGCTAGAACCCATAAGTTATGTATGTTGTTTTGTGTGTTGTACCTTGTTTCGTGTAGAAATAGAAGAATCGAGCGAAAGGATGATTTGCTGGTTCTACATCGAGTTCAACATTAAAATGCATTTAATATTTAGGCTTACGTCGATTTTGTATAAAACGAATGTAATTTAATTTTGGACATTGTGAAGCAATGAGATGAAAAAAAGAGAAGAGTTTAATAAATTGAGAAAGAGTTACTCTCTTGTGTTTCTCTCGCTCTTTCCGTGTAACTGTTATTTCATTGTTTATCTCTGTTCTCTGTTTTTTTGGGGGAAAATAATCCCTCTGTGTTTATTATTAATTTCCAACATGGTATCAGAGCAGGTCTAGGCTCTTAGTGAAAGAAATTGTTCTTTATTGAAGAAGCTGAAAGGTTGCTTTGAGAAGCGGATTCTCGAGCAGTGAGAAGGTTTACTTTACATAGTCAATATAAAGGAAATAGATACAAGCCTGACTAATCCCCAACTACCACAGTTCAATTGGAAGAATTATGATTATTGGGCCATTAAAATGAAGGCCCTGTTTGCTTCACAAGATATTTGGGAGTTGGTCGAATATGGTTTCTAAGAACCAGTAGATGCAGCAACATATAATGTTTTAACAAAAGAAGAAAGAGATTTGTTGAGGGACAATAAGAAGAAGGACTCAAAAGCCCTCTTATATATTTTCCATGTAGTAAATGAGAGTATTTTCCTAAGGGTTGCAGTAGTAACGAAGTCCAATGAGGCATGGGATACCTTCCAGACAGCCTAGAAAGGCATGGTAAGGTGAAGAAAACAAAACTTCAAATGCTAAGAAGATATTTTGAAACTCTTTGTATGAAATAGTTTGATAATATAGGCTCATTATTTACACATTTTATTGGTTGGTTACCCAAATCAAGTCTCATGGAGAGACCCTTGAAGAAAGTAGAATAGTTGAGAAAGTGTTAAGAAGTCTACCATCAAGGTTTGATGCCATAGTAGTGGCCATAGAAGAGACAAAGGATCTCTCACAGTTTTTAGTGGATGAGCTTCATGCATCACTGATGTCTCATGAGCACAGACTGAACAGAGCAACAAAATCCTCATTGGAGCATGCATTTAAGAAACAAATGTCTTGTGGTGAAGGTAGAGGTCGAGGAATATTAAATTACTGAGGAATAGGAAGAAGCCCACACAAAGGTGTGAGAAGCAGCCCTGAAAGCACAAGTGGAAGGGGAAACAATCAGAATCCAGGCCAAGGCTAAAGCCAGAATCAAGCACAATGACAGAGTTATGATAAATATCATATCCAATGTCATTATTGAAAAAGGTATGGTCATTAAAAAAATTAATGTAGAAAGAAGAAAGATGACATGGGTAGTAAACCTAGTGTAAATTTCACAAAAGAAAATGAGAACCATGGTAACGTTCTTTTAGCTTGTAATGTAGCACAAGAAAAACAAGGAGATGTATGGTTCTTAGATTCAGGGTGTAGTAACCATATGACTGGAAACATAACACTGTTTTCCAATCTGGATGAGAGTGTGAAATATAAAGTGAGAAGGGGGACTTATAGCAAGGTATTTTTCATGGGGAAAGGAAGAGTAAACATACTGAACAAGAAGGTAGAGAAGAAGTTTGTGCGATATGTCTATTATGTCCCTAGCCTGAAATGTAACCTTATAAGAATTGGGCAACTCATACAAAAGGTCTACAATGTGTTTTTTAAAAATGATGTGTGCACAATCATGGATATACCTCCAAGTATACAACTCATTGTAAAAGTTCATAGAACAAGTAATAGGATGTCTCCTCTCAAGATCAGAGTAGGTTTGAAGGAAGGAGGTGTTTTAGCAGCTGTCACACAAGAAGTATTTCAAGAAGAAGTGAAAGATGAGAACTGGTTATGGAATATGAGATTTAGACATCTCAATTTCAGAAGTCTGAATTTGTTGCATATAAAAGGCATGATAAAGGGATTACCACTCATAGAGAAACCAAACATCCTATGTGAAGGCTGCATCTTGGGAAAACAACACAGAGAATCATTTCCAACAGGAAAGAGTATAAGGGAAAAGGCACCCTTAGAGATTTTCCACTCACACTTATGTGGACCAATGAAAATTCCATCATTAGTTGGAATTCATTAAGCTTTGACATTTATAGATGATTACACAAGGAAGGCATGGGTCTATTTCCTAAAACATAAAAGTGAAGTGTTTGAACAGTTCTACTACTACAAAGCTCTTGTTGAGAAGCAAAGTGGACACTACATAAAAGTGTTGAGAGCTGATAGAGGTGGAGAATATATCTCCAAATACTTCCTGTGCTTCTGCAGGGAGCATGGAATACACAAGTAGTTTACCACAAGGTATACACCTCAACAAAATGGTGTTGCAGAAAGAAAGAATAGGACCATCATGGACATGGTAAGAAGTATGTTGAAGGAAAATCATTTTAAAAATGAGTATTGGTCAAAAGCTATCAATTGTGTAGCATATATCATAAATAGATGTCCAACCAAAAGTGTTATGAACAAAGTTGTAGAAGAATTATGAAGTGGAACAAAGAAATTTGTCAGTCACATGAGAGTGTTTGGATGTGTGGCATATGCACATTTCCTAGATCAGTTAAGCAAGAAGTTGGACAGTAAGGGGGAGAAATGTATATTTCTTGGATACAGTGATGAATCCAAGGCTTAAAATCTCTATAATCCATCAACCAATAAAGTAATGATTAATAGAGACGTTCAATTCATAGAAGAAGAGGCATTGGATGTAAGTTTAGAGAAGACTGTCAATGTGAAGACATGTATTTCACATGAAGAAAAATAGGAATTGATTGCAAGAAGTAATTCCTCAATGGTGGCTCCTCCGCCACCTACACAAGCTCAACAAAGCACACCACAAGAAGGCAATAGAACAATATTAAGAAACCAAGGATTTTCTTCTCCAAACACACCACAAGGATTAGCAACTCCCTCAAGTTCAAGTGCAACTCCAAGCACATCTTCAGCAAGTACGAGAAGACCAAAATTCAGAAATTTAAGTGAAATTTGTGAGCAAGAAGAATTTGATAATAATGCTCATATGAATTATTTATTTGCATTATTTTTTCATGTTGATGAACCAATCCGTTTTGAAGATGCAGTCAAAGAAGAAAAGTGCATTGAAGCAATGAATGAGGGGATATGAGCATTAGAAAAGTATGACACATGGAAGTTAGTGGACCTCTGACAAGGAAAATAAGTTATTGGAGTTAAATGAGTCTATAATACCAAGAGAAACATTGAAGGCAATATAGAAAGGAAAAAATCAAGGCTAGTTGTCAAAGGCTAAAAACAACAACAAGAAAAAGACTATGAAGAAACCTTTTCACCAGTTGCAAGGATGGAGACAATGCAAACAGTGTTGTCTGTAGAAGCACAACAAAAATGGAAAGTTTATTAAATGGATGTGAACTCACCATTCTTGAATGGAGTGCTGAAAGAAGAGGTGTATGTTGAACAACCTCCTGGCTATGGAATAGAAGGCTAGTAACATAATGTGTGTAAGTTCAAGAAAGCTCTTTATGAGCTGAAGCAAGCACCACAAGAATGGTACAACAAGATTGATGCATACCTAGTGGACAATGGGTTTGAAAAGTGTGATGGTGAACCCACATTCTACATCAAAGAAAATGATGGTAAACTTCTTATTGTTTCTTTGTACGTAGATGATTTTATTTTTATAGGAAATGATGTTTCTCTCATTGTTGATTTCAAATCGGTCATGAAAAGTGAATTTGAAATGACTAACTTGGGTTTGTTAAGATATTTTTTTTGGCATAGAAGTAAAGAAAACAGAAAAGGGAAATTTTATCTCCCAAGCAAAGTATGTTGAAGAAGTTTTAAGAAGGTTCAATATGCAGAACACCACGCCATCAACAACTCCAACTGTCATGGGGTTGAAATTGAGCAGGGAATATTGTAGCAAGAATTTCAATCTGATATTGTACATAAGCATGGCTGGAATTCCAATGTATTTGACTACAACTAGGCCTGATATAATGTATGTAGCAAGTTTTATATCCAGATTCATGGAGACACCCAAGGAGACACATTGGAAAGTAGCCAAGAGAATATTGAGGTATGTAAATGGAACAAAGGAGTATGGTTTTCTATACTTCAAAATTGAGGATTTTAAGCTAATTGGTTACACTGACAGTGATTTCATTGGAAGTGTAGATGACAAAAAGAGCACATTAGGGTATGTTTTTCATTTCGGATCGAAAGCCATTTCATGGGTTTCCAAGAAGCAACCAATACTTTCAGTATCAATAGTAGAAGCTGAATATGTAGCATCAACAACAATAACATGTGAAGGAGTTTGAATGAGAAGGATTTTGAGATATTTATGTCATGAACAAGACAAAGGAACTATAATTCTCTGTGATAATAGCTCAACAATTACATTGTCAAGGAATTTTGTTTTCCATAAGAGAAAAAAGCATATTGATGCCAAATACCATTTCATAAGAGAATTAGTTAATAATGGTGAAATTTCTTTGCAGCATTGTAGGTTAGAGGAACCATTTGTAGATATCCTCACAAAGCCATTAGGACAAAAAAGTTTTGTTTATCTTAAAGAGTATCTGGGAATGATTGATGGCGGCAGTTGTGATTAAGGGGGAGTGTTGGAAATACTCCCAATCACTGCCATGAATAGAGAGTGGAAGCAACCCACACTTCAATTGATTTTTGTTGCAGAAGGACAAGGGGAAGGTTCCAAATTCGAAGGCATTCCATGCAAAATCAGCAACAAAGTACTCAAGCCTATTCTCTACATTAATTTCTTTCTACCGTTGAATTACCTCATTTTCCCACATACCGCACCCCGCAAAATTTAGCATTTAATTCTTAAACACTTCGCCAAAACTTATTTCCCCACCGATGCGATCTCGCGGGACCCACCAAACCTTACTGCATTACTGCCCACTGTAAACCTTTTTTTTTTCTTTATTCCTTACCTTTCACATTTCGCACTTACCGTAACTTAACTGCTCGTAGCCCACACGTCGTAACTTTTAAGATTTATTGTTTAGCGCTCACACTGAAACCTTGCGATGTTGTGATGCGACATCATCATCGCACATTGAAAATCATAGATTTGACATTTCACACATTTTTCTATTTACCTTTTCTTATCTGCCCACATTTCGCAAGATTTATCCTTTACCTTTTCTTCCATCCGCAAGTTCGCACTTCACAAATTTTACGACTTACCTTTAATCTACCCACAAGTTATGTTATTTGAGTTGTGATGCGATCAGAATCACACGTGGAAATCTCAGGAGGATAACGCATATAAAGCGCCTACAAGCTCTGGAGGATGGCGCTCGCAAAGTAAACAACTTAAGTTGCGGTGCGATAATTTCCATTGCACATCGCAATCACAAGTTTTCCCATATCGCATAATGTTAAATGTTACAATCTCCAATATGCTATTTGCGATGAAGGACATGGATGCGATGTGGTTTTAGATCTGGAAATCATAATTTTTGAAGCGTGGTCTTTTTCATTTTTTATGTTGTTTTGTGTGTTGTACCCCGTTTCATGTTGAAACAAAAGAATCAAGTGGAAGGACGATTTGTTGGTTCTATGTCTAGTTCAGCATTCAAATGTATTTAATCTCTAGGCTTCCACCAATTTTGTACAAAACGAATGTAATTTCATTTTGTATATTGTTAAGGAATGAGATGAAAAAAAGAGAAGAGTTGAATAAATTGAAAAATAGTTCCTCTCCTGTGTTTCTCTTTCTATGTCTGTGTAACTATTATTTTTCGCATTTATCTGCATTCTCTATGTTGTTGGGGGAAACACATCCCTTTGTGTTTATTCTTAATTTCCAACATGTAATCGAGTACTAATAGGAAAAACATAGAAAAGTACAGGTGGATGGAATAGTGTTAGTAGCTATAGGATGGGAAGATGCGATTTTGTGAGCAATCATACCCTGGGAGATTTTGTTTTCATGATATATGTTGTCCTACATAGTATAATCCCATATTTACATGGTCCCCTGGTCGTAATCACTTTCTCCTCTCCTCTGCTTAGATCTAGTCACTTCCTCCTATCCTCTGCTCAGATCTAATCCGTTCCTCTCCTCTACTTTGATCTGATCTACGCAGTCAGTTGAATCTTCTCTCCTATGTATCTGGATTTTTATTCAATATTTGTCTTATGGGATTTGATGCTTCACAACTACTAGGTTGCATGCACACTACACAACTGGAAAGAAATAAAATTTTTTGCATGCATGGAAATTTTGGATATTAGTTTGCATGCATAGTGATTTGATAACGAGAGTTAACTAGATAAATCGCGAAAATAGATCTCTTAAAAAATGAGTTTCTAACCACCATCCGTTTCTTGACAATTAATTTCCTTACTGTTAAAAATGAGAATCATCGTATGAAATAAGGATTTTCTTTGCGTGTAGTTTCTAATACATTTTTTTGTCAAAACAGTGGCTATCGTCCCATTTCTAGTAACAGAGTGTGAACCCATATTTAGAAATTACAAAGCCCAGATAAACTAACTTCTCTTTCACAAATTTTCACTTCTTTAAATCTATCAATAATTTTACTTTTTGTAGCATGCCAAGAACAAATTTTAAATGCTATGTTCTTCCCTAATTTTCTTGTACTCTCAAATATCATCCAAATAAACAGTGACTAATTTACATATAAATTATTTTAAAACTATGTTCATTAGTCTCATGAGAGTTTTGGGTCCATTAGTTAGATGGAAGGGAATCACAAGCCATTGATGTAACCCATGATTTTCTTTGAATGAAACTTTCTACTAATCTCACTCTGCAAAACGAATTTGATTATATCTTATTTTCAAATCAATTCATGAAATGAATTTTGCTTCGCTTAAAAAGTCAATTATATCACTAATTCATGGGAGCGGAAATTGATTTCTTATAGTAGTTTTGTTAATTTCCCTTGGATCAATACACATTATCCAGCCTCCATATTTTTTTGGACACAATACCATTGGAACAACATAAGAACTTAATCAGTCAAACCTTTTTCCAATAATTCATGAACTTCTATTTCTACCTCTTCATTTTCTCATGTTGTCATTCTATAAATATATTTATTTGGAAAAGTAGATCCAGAAACTAAATCAATACGATGTTTGATGCTTTTGATAGGATGTAGAATACTTGGTAACACATCCATAATAATATCAACAAATGGATCTAACAACTTTCTAATTTCCTCTAAAAATTACCTATGGTTTCCCAACTAAAGAAAAATTCAAAATATTTTTTTTTTGCATCCTATAAGAGCTCCATTCCATTGATAAGAAACATGTTGTGCCTTGGATCTTCTTTTATTTCTTCATTTCACTAAGGTAGCATCACATTCTTTTTCCCATCATTTTCAAAAGTATAACTATTTTATCTAACATCATGTATGGCCTTCCTCTCATATTTCCACGACCTCCCCAATAAGACAAGGTGAACGTCCATTAACTTGATCCCTATATTTATCAATACGAAAACCTACTTTACACTGCTCATTAACCAACAATTTTTTTCTTTCTTGTAACCAATATACTTTATAAGGATGAGTATGTGTGCTTCTTTTCAAATTTATTTTTTCTACCATTTCAAGAAAAACTAAATTTTATGTGCTTCAACTGTCAATCAAATGTTTGTAGCACATACCCTTTGACTTACACATGGTTCAAAATAAACTTCTTCTTTGATTTGGTTGCTTGAATTCCTTTTCAACCTTGTTCAACAGTCTTTTCATTAAAAAATACTATCCCACTTTAGGCACCTATTAAAAAACTATTGGATTCTCATTTTCTTCTATTGCTTAAGTAACATGAGCACCTCTCTAATGCACTAGTGTGTTCTGAAGGCAATCCCATGACATATGATAGAGTTTTTCACATCTAAAATATCTAGGATGATAGTCTCTTCTGTGACCTGCACCTATGGAAAATGATATTCTCCCTATTGAATCACCTCCTCTTGGTGATCGACTGCTCAGAATTCCTTCATATTCTCTTCATACACACTAAATTATTCCTCTTCCAATCTATTGTGCTTTTCCTCTTGAAAGAATCCTTCCTCGACTTCTCTATATTTTATTTAGGTTAAACCTGTCTTCTACCTTCATGGTATCCTAATGTGCATCTTGAATAGTATTTAAATACAATAAGCCAATTTCATCATGAATATCAAACCTCTATCCATTAATATATCTAGCAACTTTCTCAACATCATCTTTTACTCGACCATCTCTAATGTTCAATTTCTAAAACTCCTCTGTATATTCTTTAATTGTCATGGAGTTCTTCCTAAGGTTATAATTTTGTTTCAAATAATAATATAATATTATTTGAGTAAAAATTTACTTTCAGTTTTTCCACCATTATGTCCGAGTCTTTGATTTTAACTTTTCCTTTCCTATTACATTGAACTTGTAATTCATGCCAAAAGAGTGCAAAGTGGACTTTCAATATGGTTATAGGATTCTTAAATCGATGATAATCTTCAACATTTTTATACTCAAAATATTTATCAAGTGCATTTATCTAGCCCATCAAGTCGTCACCATTTATATACCCGCATATGGAAAAATTTCCATGTTTGGTTTCACTGTTTTATTAGAAAGAATATTCATCATCCTTAAATATTCTTATTCTTATAGGTGTTCATCACTGGAAGAATCTTCCCCAACATCACTAACATCTATTATGTTAGTTTCTCTCCTCTCTGTTGTCTTCGTAGCAACTACTCCCTATCAAAGTATTCTTGCTTCATCTTGCAAAATCACATTTGCTACAGGTATCCCTCTACCTACTCCTCGACAATTTGCAATTATTCCTTTCTAATTAAAATAATGCACTCTAATACCACAATTGGTGTCGATCTACTCTTATGAATTCCAAACGTAATTTATTTTCCCCCACAATGAATAAGAGATAAATCCATTATATTTAAAATTCAAAGGAAAGCCTTAAAATTCCCCATTTTTTAACATATTATACAATTTAACCTACCTATTCTACAATTTCATGAGCTCAAGTCAAGGTCTCACGATAATTTCTAGTATAATCTCTCCAAACTAAGGTCTACGCCAACCTACTATGGACTATTTGGAGGTTGGGTCTTCTCGAATTTTTTTATTTACAAAGGCCCCTGAATGAGGTTGGGACATTCTCTATTATAGATGAGTTAGGGGTTGGGCTTCAAAAAGGTTCAAAAAATCCACCTCTCACCTAACAAAAAACTATGCCTCAGAATTTGTGCTATGAATAAGAATTAAATGCTTCACCTTATATCTTCTTTATAAATTTTTCTTCTATGCAAGTCTCCTACTCAACGATTGTGGAATAAATCAATGACTAAGGCATACCTTATCACAAAGGATTTCATCTATGATAAATTGTTGGTGTCCAATACATTAAGTACACATGCATATGGTAGCTTTCACTATCCACTCAGAGATACAATGTCTATTATTGAGCCCTAAAACAAAAATTTAAGCATAGATAATGTGAAACATATTTATTACATAGAACTTGAAAGCAGGCTCAAATTAAAAGAAAGCACGAGTAATCCAACAACAAATAGAAACAAAAATTATTCAACTCATTCAGTATATTTCTTTAGAAAACAAACTAATCCACACTAAGGCACTCACATTCTTGGAACCCTTTACTTAACTACAATTTTTTTTAAGTTCAAAAACAACAATCTATTAATAATTGCTAATTATGGATCTGATTGTCAAATCTCGAATATATCTAACAATTTAAACTAATTAAAATTTCTCTCATAAATAAACTACAAAAAATTATTATTTTATACAAATTCATAACAATTCTAACTAAATACTAATTTTCCTAAGTGTCTCAAATAATTAAATAATTTAGGAAACCCACTTTCTATAGTAAATTAAAATTGAGAACATCACAATCAAAATGAAGTTACCAATGGTGATACTATTGCATCACTAATTCAATCTCATTAATTTAAATAAACATTACAACACTTACCTTAAGACACATATTACCAAGATTAAAAAATAGCAAAACAACTAAATTATAATTTTACTTTCAATTAATATAATATATATATATATACCCATTACAACAATATTTAATCTAAGTGAGGAAGATAGGAACCATAGATAAAGGCACACACACAAACACACCATTTTTAAGTCCTTGAGATATTTTGATCCTAATCCTTTTTTTTTCCAAATATCTATATATCATACATAGCTAGTTTTTAACATTTTTTTCTAACCATATATAATATATATAGTTGACATTTAACATTGAAATATATTATTTTAGACAAAGTTTTCACAATTAAGATATTTTTTTATTAATATAGTGTTAAAAATATGCCAATCTTACTTAAATCCACATATCTAAATATTTTATCGATGATTCATATTGAGTTTTGTAATATTCATATTGAATGATATATTTTAAAACCCACATATCAATTGTATAGTAAGTTTTGTAATAAATTATACATTTTCCTCTCGTTAAAATCTAATTGAGTTGTTCTACTTTCAAAAAAAATTTCTCTTTGGACATTAAAGTAATTTGATATTGTAATATAAGAGTGGATATGGATATTCAATTAGTTTGAAATATATTTTATAAAATACAAGAATTAGATTACCTTTTCATACTGGAAAGTGAAAATATAAGATTTTTTTACTTTTAATTATTTTATCCATTTTCTAAAGTGAAAATAAAATTACCATATCATCGACATCCTAAATATTTTATTTATGGATTAAAGTGACAATAAATTATTTTTAATATAGCATCGGCTACATGATTCTGTCTCACATATTTGGAGTTGGAAATGCAGTAGCTGATCTCCTCACGAATTGGCGGTGTAATCACCAAGAACAACAATTGGATATCACCTAGGATAGACTGGGAGAGGAAGTTGGGCTTCAGAAGTTTTAGGAGATAGTGGAAAAAGACAACAATGAGAACTAGAATCCCCGATCGGGGTGCCAAGTGTGTCGAGGAAGGAGTGAGGTGGCAAGAGGCCATGTGGGCCATGTGAATAATTTATGACCACATGTGATGAGAACTGTGGGTGGCTTCACCCATGCCATATAATGAAAACATTAAATTTGGACGACATATAGCTCATGATGTCAGAGCCATTTTGAGGAAAATGTCGACATGGGAGGAAGAAAATAAAAGGAAATAATTATAGGTTATTCCCTCCGCAGATGTCTATTGAGTAGGTAAAGAAGGTAGTCAGGTACAAGGTAGGTGAGAAAACGAAGGAGTTGGCAGAAGCTGCGTGTCACTTCCCCAACTATGTTTCTATTTTTCTTCTTAGTATGACTATCTCTCTAGCGAGAGAAGGACTTGGTCCGGTTTCTTTTCTTCTTTGGTATGCGTTTGGCATCGAAGAGTTTTGTCCTATTTTTTATAAGACGTTTGATTTATATGATGCTTATATTAATTTCAATGATGCTCCATCTATAATGAATTCAACTTGGTTTGTTATGGTTGATAGCCTCTACACATTTGGTTGTTATGGTTGATGGGTTTTAAGTTTGCATGCAAATCATATTATAGTCCTCCTTCATGATTTCATTAGGGAATACCATGTCGCTAGTCATGTTAATTTCCAAATTATGGGCATGAAGAATGCAGGCCAGGTGGCAGACGAAAGTGTGGGGGAAACCCTGAGCCCCAACTCGCCTTGTCATTTGTACTATTTGATTAACCTTGCATGTTACTTAATTATCTTTTCATGTCAATATTACAGATTTGTATATCAAATCCAGGTCGTTGCTTATCAATTTCTCATCTTTGTATGGCCAATTCATAGTTTTGTATGTCAATGTCCTCGTTTACCACCTCAATTCCACCGCATAAGAAACAAATTCTACAGTTCTACCTGTTATGCCCACAATGATGTTGGTCAATTTCATTTCTTTTTTTTTCCGGGTTTTCGCTCTATATGATAATGTTAATAGGATTAGGGGAAACTTTCTTAGTAAGCCAAATTCTGGGTTTTTTTTTTGCGGGGGGAGGGAGGGGGTTAATTCTATTATAAGACACCGTGAGGTTTTATTATTGGGATGTGTGATAGAAGCTTATATGGTTTTGTCTTGGTGTCTAATTCATTTCCTAGTCTTTGTCTCAATGTTTTTGGTGAGTGGTAGTATATTATTCTTGCAACTCTCACTCCTGCGAGTCAAGTACATATCTTATACAAATCTTGAGAAGTGTATATACAACAAAATGTGGAAGGTTGAGGCTCGCTTGTGCGACTTTTTTATTCAAACTGAAGGCAACGAGAAGTGTAAAACGCTCTTAGGCTAGAACAACAAGTTTCCATTGTCTACAAACCTTAACATATTCATGGATAAATGAAGAGGGACATATGAATCAAAGAAAAATAAAATGGTTGGGGTGGTGACCCTCAACAAGCAATATATTATTTTTTGTAATATTACTAAATTCAATACTACTATTTGGTTTCCTTCTATAGGTCTACTTAGCATTCCTCACTCTCTAGCCACAGCATGTCGGGGGAGAAACTCGGTGTGGTCCTGGACGACTGTTCAGTTGTTGGTAGAATAGAAAAAATACAAAATGGTGAAAGCATAATCTATGAAAAGAGAGAGTAAGGATAAAGGAAAGTCAAAAGTGGGGCCTAGTAAGAGGGTAAGGAATTATAGGAAGGAAATATTGCAAAACCTTTTCCATTCCTATGGAGTGGCAACACCTGGTTACATGAAATCCTTGATTTGAGGATGGGAGCAAAATCTAAAAACAAAAGTGGAAGAAGACATCTTTGACGAGGAGATGGAGATGCTGATAGATCAGGGGAACAATAGGGGTAGAATTTCATTATTTAAACATTCCACCCATATATATTGGACAATGCAATGCTTAATGGCCAAAGCCATTGTTAATGTTTAAGAAATAGGTGGAGATTCGAAGGCAACCTCTATTTTAGTAGAAATGCACATGGATATCAAGAAAATCCATCTCCAACAACATCATCATAATTTTTGTCTTGGTCGAATGGAATGGAAATTTCAGAGCATGAACCAAGTTGACATACTTGGGTCAACTGTCAAGGACCCAACACCCATTGAATCATCAGATGACTAAGTTTTCTGGTTCCTTTATTTTTTTTTGATATGCAAAGTATGAATAGCATTTACTTTCTTTTCAAGTCATTAGATATAGTATATAATATACTTGTTAAGGTATCTAGAGACAAATTTAAACTCTTTAAATTTTGGTTGGCCTATAACTCTTTGAGGTGGCCAACAAACCTGGTTTCCTATGGGCAGGTTGAGGCCATCAAGTAAATATTCTGATTGTAACGTGTTATTAGGCCATGAAGTAAATATTCTGATTGATATGTGTTATTTTGATTCAATGAATGAATAGGGAGGTACTATGAAATTTACAAAATAAAAAAAACAAATTACTATATCTTTCTCATCTAGGTTGAGTGAGAGTGAGGTTATTGATGTTTTATATTATTTGTAATAAAATTATCCAAATATATATAATAATTTTTGTTACCTTATTTCTGGGTTAAAGTGACACTAAATTATTTTTACTATATATTTATGTTCGAGGTTGAGTGAGAGTGAGGTTATTGACGTTTTATATTGTTTGTAATTAAAATTATGCTAGTATATAATTTTTTTTTTAATTAACTTGACATATTTTTTAATTTAGAGAATATTGTGTTTTTATTTTAAATGTGTCTTGTTTCAACTCAAGTTTCACGATGGCAAGAAAAAATTATGAAAAAATAGCAAGAAAAAATGTTGGTAGATAAACTCAAAAAATAAGGAAAATTGTTACCCAAATTCACATTTTCACCTGGTAGTGATTTAGCCTCCATAAAATATTCTAGGATAATCTTACTAGTATATAAAAATAAAGGATTAATATATGTTTTGAAAGTAGTTAAAACTTTTTTTCCTTTATAATTAAACTCATTAATTAAAAAATGTGTCATATGAACAATTACAATATCAAATGAGTTATGGTGTTTTCTGTATGTGGTATTGATAAATGAATTATGGTTTTTTCTACATGTGGTATTAATAAGATCTGGTATAGGCCAATATATCATAAGAATTTCTATTTATTATTAATAATATTTTTCACAAAGTAGGGGTTAATCTGCATGGATAAGAATCTTGTTAGATGTTTTTTTTCTTCCTTTTTTAATTTAATTTCATAAATGTTTAGTTTATATGTTAACTATTTTTGTAATTGATAATTAAAATAATTAAAATAAAATTATAATTTAGTTGATTTTTATTATTTTTGAAGATTAAAAATATCATGTGTCATAAGTTTTTGGATTCTTAATTTATATAGTTGCACTAGATAAATTGAAATTTTACTTATTGAGATAGTTATATTACAACCACCTAGTTATTTTGTGATTTGATTCTTTTTGGAATACAATAATATGATTTAGAGTGAAATCATATTTTTTTATTTAAAATGTGTCTTTAATTGTGGAAATGAATTTGATATATTGTGGAAATTATATCTAAAATTTGGACAAAAGTAATTGTAAAATATATTGAAAAAAAAAAGTTAAAAAAAATCATACTACAATAATTATAGTATTAAAATATTTATATTTTCACTATATTTTAACTAATGCATAAATCATCGAGATTATTAACTCTTTTGTGAGAAAATTTAATGAATTTGAGGCCTATATGTTCTCTTTTTCTAGGTGCAAGTAAAAATAAGCAAATCATATGGCCGATGTGACGCTACAGTGAAAAAATCATATATGTGTGCTATCTTCCTATTCCTTTCAACTAATGTTTTTTCTATAGAGGAAAACGTAATTCAAAATAATGGAACACCTTTTCCTGTTAGTGGCCCATACATGACACAAACTGATAACCTACCAATGGTTAAGCTTGACTCCTTCAATTCTTATATAGAGTTACAATATGCATTATTTTAGAGTATTATTCATCATGAACATGTGGTGAGATCCTTTTGCATAAGTAATGGGGGCTAACGTGGCATCCTCCTAAATTATGGTGGTCAAAAGATATAGGTCAACTTCTATGTGGCATATGTTTTGATGTAGGAAAATCAACTTTCCTTAATTATTCAAACTTCTCGATTAAATTTCTCATAGAATTTGCATGAATAAATACTAAACACGCCTTCATTTGATAACATATCCCATTATAAATTGACCAAAAAATATTGGTCTCCATCATTCGATACATGCAGTGAATTTAATTTCACTAAATCTTCAATAATTTTTCTTTGCCCTCACATAGCCACATAATTCCACCAATTTTAGGTTTTAGGAATTCCTCAATGATCTTGAACATAGACACTTTATAAAAATAATATATGAGATTTCATTTCATTAATAGAAAGTGTACATACAAAATACTCAAAACATTTGTTTCTTTTCATTCACTTTCTATGGCCCAATTCTACATTCATTTCGCCATTTTCTCCTTTCCTCACACTTACTCTCCTTTTTTATTGTCTACACTATATATAGTTGAGAAACATCATATATTTCTCTAGATCCTAAAATTACTCCATAAATCACATTTTCCCAAATTATAAAATCATTCAATCTATCCCTAGAATTTGTTATGTTTTTCAAGGTAGATTTTCTTTTGCCTTATGGAAAAAATATCACCTATCTGTAGCTTTTATAAGCTTATGACTCATCTACCTTATAAGTAACAAAATATACCAAATTGGAAAGTACAATTTATTTACATAGAAGAATATAAATTTCTTTCAAAGATAAAGACCCATTTTTGAAGATTTTTCACATTGAAGACTTAGTGGCATGGAAACTATAATGCTCCTCCGTCAAACTCCCAAGGTAGAAAAGTAACATGACCTCCTAGTCATGCATCATCAATTTTTCACTCCTCGAGGACCTCAAACCTTGTGTTGTAGTTTTGCATCCATTTTAGCATGGTGTTGACCTATTGCTGATGTTTCCTTCACTTCTCCAAGCTTCCAAAGTATATGTTGCTCTCGTCCACTTGCCTTGCTAATTCAAATATGCTTAGTTAGTTGTAAATTTTTGTTGGATTTCATTTTCCTAATTGGGTACCTTATCCTCATTCTCATCTTCATAAGCTTACACAATTTATCAATTTCCTCATCCAAGTTTTTCCTTGACTATTAAAACTTGATATCATCTCTCACTTAATGTTCCACATCTTATTTGTGCACAAGATTATCAAGACTTTTTTTGTGCAGCCAGTTCACAAAATAGAAGAAAATATATATCACTGATTAAAAATTTATCCTCTTCGAGGGGGAAAAATACTTTCCATTATGTAAATGAACAATTCTTGGATGATAAAAATTACAGTACCTCCTTTCTATATATAGGATTCTAAGGGATCACAATATAATCAAATCCTACATAAAAATAATAATGTAAGGGAACACCAATAAAAATAGTGGGCTTCTATGAGGCTCAATAATAACAATATGGGGGCTACATGGGCACCACAATAACAATAGTGGGGATACACTAACAATTAAAATAAGGGGGCTACATTAGTATTATGGGGACCTAAAATGCCCCTGCCCTTCAAAAGAAGTGTTGTCCTAAACACTTGAGTATTTATGGATGCTTTTGTATAAAATTCTCATCATCCCATGTGGAATCTTTAGTGGCTAGGTTCTTCGATTTAATGAGATACTCTAAAATTTAATGATTTCGTAGTTGTCAGGTTCTTGTTTCCATGACTAATTTGGGCTCAAATATGATTTTACCTTCTTCATCAACTTCTAGGAACACCGTTTGAACATGATGCTTGTCACTGATAAATTTCTTTAAGCATGAAACATGGAAAACTTTGTGTACTCTAGAAGATGTATGCAGCTCCAATTTGTATGTCATAGTACTAATATTTTGCAACACATTTAATGCCCATAGTACTTGGGTGATAATTTATTATCCTTCTTAGCTTGCTTGAGAGGCATTTGATTGTATCGTTGTATCCGTAAAAAAAGCTAGTTCTGTAATTCAAAACTTATTTCACTATGATGTCAATATTCCTGTTGTTTTATTTGATTATGTGCCAAATTGGTTATCCTTTAAGAGTTTGAGAACTTATTGTTGATACTCGATGTGATATTCCACTACTTGAACCTTATAATTTTCTCTTAAAGATGATGTGATGGATGGTTGGTGATATCCATAAAGTGCCATAAATGTGGTCATTTTTTTCGCTATATGGAATTAATTTATATCACCATTGACCTAGAAGTAACCACTTGAACCATTGTGCTTGTTTATGCGATACAAAAAAATGAATATATCCTTTCAAACATTTGTTCACTATCTCATTTTTCCCATCAGATTAAGGATGATAAGACGAGCTATGAGCTAATTGAGTACCAAAATAAGGAATTAATTCCAGCCAAGCATTTAAAGTGAAAATGAGATATTTTTCATTTACAATAATTGTTGGGTTTCCATGAATATTTTTAATTATTTCCATAAATGCAGTAGCAACTGTATTGGCTTTCAAAGGATGAAATCATGCACAAAAGTGTGCATACTGGTAATTCTATCAACTACCACCATGATGACACTATTTCCTTCAGACTTGGGTAAACCTATGATAAAATCCATTGAGATCGTGTACCAACTTTGACTTGGAATGGCTAAAGGTTGTAGTATACCCGGGATCTTAATTTTCTTAACTTTATTTTTTTGGAACACCAAATATTTTGCGAAAAAATTCTAAATATCATATTTAAGGAAATCCAAAAAGAAAAAATATCCTTGACCTTGTGGTAGGTTTTAAAAATTTTGAGTGCCATCCTAAGTGTGGGGTGTGCAATTCCAAAAGAATCTTTTATTTCATTTGGAAATCCTTAAAAATATATAAGTGATATTTGTACCATAATAAATATTTTTCCAGATAGATGTATTAGATATACTGGGTTATTGCTCCAAATTTTGAATGAGTGTCCGCACCTCTTTATCATTCTTCCATTCATCCCTTGCTTCTACTATCCACTTAGGTTGGATAATAGAAATGACACAAATCAGTGCTTCCACATCTCCATCCTTTCTTGAGAGTGCATTTGCAACAACATTTTTATTCCTTTTTTTATATATGAATTCAAAGTCATAAACCAACATATTTTTGACCTTTTTTTTCTCTTATGAAGGTAATATTTGTTCCAAAAATTATTCAATACTATCATGACATGTTTTTACCTTGAAGTGTTTTCCCATTAGGTAAGATCGCCATTGCTTTAGGGCATGTAGTATTACCAACATTTCCTTCTCATAAGTAGGTTTGTGTAAATACTTTCCTTTCATTGGATGACTTTAAAAAGAAATGGGTCTTCCTTATTGAATTAAAACAACACCAATTCCATTTCCTGAGGCATCACATTCCACAATAAAGGTTTTTGTGAAGTCTGGCATAGCTAAGATATGTGCCTGGCACATTTCCTCTTTAACATATTCAAAGGCCTCAGTTTCTTTTGGATTCCAAGAAAATATATCTTTCTTTAGTGATTATTTTATAGGTGCTGGTATTCTCCCATAATTATTAAAAAAAAATCGATAATACCATGTCAACCCAAGAAATCCTTGAATATGATTTAGGGTTGTGGGGATTTTCCATCCCTTAATGGCATTAGTTTTGTTAGGTTCTACCTTAACACCTTCATGAGATACAATATGACCTAAATGTTCCACCTCATGCACTCCAAAGAAAAATTTGGAAGTTTCTGCATATAATTGTTTCTCCTGCAATAGATTAAGAACCCTGTCAACATGTTGAACATGATCCTTCAAATACTTGTTGTAGATTAGTATATCATCAAAAAATAATAACACTAATTTTCTAATCAAGGGTTTGAGAATGGAATTCATTAAACCTTGAAATGTGTAAGGTACATTAGTAAGGCTAAAAGGCATTACAAAAAAATCATAATTCCCCTCATTAGTTCTTAATGTTATTTTCAGAGTGCCTTCATTCGTCATTATAATTAGATGATATCCTGAATGAAGATCTAGCTGGGTGAAATAAATTTCTACATGTAATTCATCCAAAAATTCATCAATGATAGGAATGGGAAATTTATGTTTAATAGTGAGCTTGTTGAGCTCCCTATAATCCCGACACATGCACCATAATCCATCCTTCTTTTGCACCAATACTACTAGAGAAGATAAAGAACTTTGTCTAGATTTAATTATACCACCCTCTAGAATTTCTGCAACCATACATTCAATTTCATTATTTTGGGCATACAGATATTTGTAAGGCCTGATGTTTGGAGGAACAATTCTTGGAATAAAATGAATATCACGATCATGATTACGAATAGGTGGGATGCTTTTGGGAGTCTCAAATACCTTGGAATTATTTTCCAAGACATTTTGGATATCTTGAGAAATAGATGATTTATATGTTTGAACTTCTAGTGAACATAATTGTGCAACTACTCCCCATTATTATTTTTTTAGAAAAATTTTCATGCCGTTATAGCTTATTATACTTCTCAGTTTTCCTATGATTCCCCTTAATATAACTTCCTTTCCTTCCCAAGAAAATTAAGAAAAGTTCTTGAAAATTAAAATATATCGTCCCCAAAGATTATAACAATTGGAATCCCAGTACAACATCAAAACCACCCATTGGAATGGAAAGAATTAGAATATTCAATACATATTCTTTCATGGACATCTTTATATTATGACACCTTCCAAAGAAATTTACATTTCCTCCATTTGCAACAACCAATTGACACTCTGATGTTTGATATAGGTGTAAATTGAATTCCTTGGCTATCTTATAATGAATAAAATTATGGGTACTACCTGAATCAATCAACACTATTACATATTTCTTCTTGATATGTCCTTCAATATTAAGAGTTTGAGGATTGGTAATTCCTTCCAATGCACTACAATATATTGTCGGATTCATTTCTTCTTTCTTTGGGGTTGGTTCATGATGCACATCCTCTTCTTTTGACATTTCGTATTCGTTTTCTTCCTCCTCTTCACAATCTATATGAAATAATGTCTTCACAACATACTTATGACCTTTAGTTTATTTTCTATCACAACTGTAATAAAGCCCTTTTGCTCATTTTTCCTCCAATTATTGTGGTGTCAACCTTGTAAGTTATGGAAGGATAGGATCAACAATGCTTTGTCCTTTATACTTGTGAGTGGTAGACCTCCTTGTTACCTTAATGTTTCTTTCAACTTTTCTTGCAACCATAAATGCCTTCTCCAATGGATCAGGTTCCCAAAGGAAAACCTCATGTTTTATGTTATTATTTAAGGTCCCTATGAAGACACCAATCTTATTCTCATATGGAATATCATTTTTACCCTGATATTCATTTTTTTTAAGTCCTCAATGTGCTCCACCATTGAACCCTTTTGTTTTAGACTTATCAATTGAATAATGAAGGTGTTTCTCTTTGTATCCTCATAATGTAGATTATTTCATCCGTAAAAATTGACCATGTGATAACTATTTTATGAGAACAAATACATCGATACCATAGAAATTGATTGGGTTCTAAATATAACGTTTCGAGGAATACATTTTGTGTGTGTTGCACAGTATGGAGGTAAAAATATTTCTCCATATGTAGTATCCATGTTACCAGATATTTGGCATCAAACTTCCTCATATCGATCTTTGGAATATGGTGGCTCATTAATCCAAAGTTAGAGTCTATGGAATCATGGTTAACATTCCTTTTTTTCTCATCATGATTTTGATCTAATACCTTTTCGTCATTACAAAGAATTTTCTGTAGCAACTTTGTCAAACCTTCATTCAAACCTTCCATGTCTTATTTTAAAACATTCTTAAAATATTCCATGCTTCCTATCATGTTTTCCTTTATACCATCCATCTTAGCTTCCAGTTCATTTTTACTTTTTGCGACAGTTTTTTTTTTTGCATTTGGTCTCGTAATTTTGATATAACATGTTGCATTACTTCCTCTTCATGCAACATAGTAGATATTTTTGAGGGATTAATGGGTGTAGAATTATTTTATTTCGGAGGCATTTTAGAACCAAATACTAATATCTATACTTCAATATTCCCTTTAAATCACTTCAAAATGATTTTTCAAACAAAATTTATCCAAAATTAAAAAATACACAATTTTTTCTTGATTTTTAGGAGCTCGATATTGAAACGATCGTATCTCTATGATTTCATATCTCTAGGATCTGAAATTTATTCCTATGGTAGCTCTGGTCGTCTTCTTTCAATTTCCACAATTCAGAATAAATTTGTATTCTTAAAGTTAAATATATGCCCACTCTCCAACAATGACCTCATTATGGACTTGTTCAGTAGACCAAACTTTTACAGAGTGCCACATGTCACTTTTTTGACCTTTGGCCCTGAAAGCCATACAAAGCATACTATATTCTGTGTATTTTTGGTAACTTTTTACAAAATTCAAATTCAAGGCTCGTATAGGAAGTTACAATTATTTACCAAGGTCACCTATTTTAGACTAAATTATGGAGCATGTAAAAACCCTAACTTCTTCGGCTGATATATCTAAACATATAACGAACCATGATGTGCAATTTTTTACAGGAAGTTCATGAATATTTATGCTCCTTGTGGTAAAAAGTTCAGATTCTGAACCTTCATAGAAAAAACATTATAGTGAACATTCTAAGATCACCTATTTGCAATAGGAAAACCATAGAATCCAAAGTTTTGATACCAAATGTTATGCAACCAACTCACAAAATATAAGAAAGGATAGATAATGACTTAAAATTTATCCTCTTAGAGGGGGGAAACTAATTTACATTACATAAATGTACAATTTTTGGATAATACAAATGACAATATATCCTTTGTATATATAGGAGTCTAAGGGGTCACAATCTAATCAGAGACAAAATAAAAATAATAATGTACGGGAAAAAAAATAACAATAATCACCTTCTATGGGGAATAATGATAACCATATGGGGGCTACATGGCCACAATAATAAAAATAAGGCTAACACAATAACAATAATAATAAGGGGGATACACTAGTATTATAGGGAACTAACACTCTTGGTGTGCTCTGGTTTATATACCATCTTCATTATCTCTTGCCCAATCCTTGTAGCTTCCTCTTGATTATTGTCTTTCGAGACAATTTCCACTTCTTCCACATTCAAATTTACAAGCTAAATATGCGGGTTTTTATTTAATAATATCTCCTCAACAATTTTCAAAACTTCACACAAATTACAAAAATTATCTTGAATTGAATTTGTATACACATCACTTATGTCCTTTTGTTGACCATTCCTCCATTTATTTTTCTTCTTCCTTGAAGTCAACATATATTTCCTCTCGCATAAATTTTTATCCAAAATTCCATTCATTGGAATTCCTCATTATTACCTTCATGGAAAAAATTTCCATCATCTACACCCAATGACTAGCATTCACAAATATTTTTTTAGTTTTAGAATCATGAGATCCTTGGATCTCATTACTTCTTTCATCTTCATATTCACCAAGAAATGTTCCTTGTTTAATTTTTTTGAAGGAAAACCTCCATCTCTACTACCCTATGCTCTCCTTACCTCTGCTGAATGCTCAAACTATGATTCAACATCACCTACAACTTGTGCCAATTCACTTTCTTCCATATCACCCATCTGCATCTCTGATCTTCAACCTCTTGTTGTAGTAGCTCCATAAGAACATTCAAATATGCCTTCATCTCAATCATCTATTTCTCAAATTCATCATCCTTCATCTTCCTTATGCTAACTACTTTGGCATTTTATTTCATTTAATTATGTCTTCTCATTGGACACTTTACATGACTATAAATAGTAATTGTCACTTCCTTCTTTCATAAAATCTCGTTGTCCACTTATGACCTAAACTCTCGCCAAATCCTCACCAAGATATCTCCTTTAAAATTGGACAATAGTTTTCTTCATTTGAACCCTCTTTCTAAGAACTCCTTTCTCTCTTGGATGTTGCAGATACATTGCTCACTTACTGAGAACTTCCACTTTTCCTTTACCTCTTCAGTAATTTTAATTTGTTGCTAGATTTTTTTCACATATTTATTCACTTTAAAGGTTCGTATGATCCTTATTACTCTATCATATCTGTAATTTTGTAATATTTGATATCTAGACATTAATTAATTGTAAAAAAAAAAAAAAACAAGACCAATAACCTATTAAATATCAATAGATCTTCTCTTCCATCCTTTGAATAAGATTTTATTTTTTATGTTCCTACAAAAAATACCTTCTCACTTGGAAAAATATTTCCCAAGGATCATATCCTTCTCTCGTACCACTTTGATGTAGGAAAATCCACTTTCCTTGCATCTTCATTCTTCTCCATTAATGTCTTTGTATAATTTTCATGAATAGCCAGTAGGAACATCTTCATTCGTGAGCATATCGTATTAGAAATTGACCAATTATTATTGGTATCCACCATTCAATACATGCATTGAATTTTGTTTCACTAAATATTCAATAATATCCATCTTCCCTATTCACTCACACAGACACTTAACTCTACCAATTTCATACTTTCATAATTCTTTGATTATCTTGCACATTGTAACACACTCATCCCAGATTTACCCAACCTAACTGATTCGTTGGGGTAAACATGTGATGACAGACTACTATGATGACATTCAACCTCCTAGGTCACCTTAAGGAAGTGGAATTGATGGAAGACAATCTAACTGACCATTCACACATCCTGCAGAATGTCTAGGAGCCAACCAAACTTTCCAAGTGCTTAACTCTTGAATAAACCTAAGACTTTACTATCCCAGATCCCTAGTTACTCCCTTTCCAAGCCCTCTAAGCAATTGAGAGACTCTAGTCGCTCCATGGGTTTGCCTAAGTGTGACTGTAGCCTTTTTCTATGAGTTTTATGCCAGCATCTCCGATATTTAAGGTTATTTTCCAAGGGTAGGACCCAGTCACTTCCCAAAAACTCCATGAAACTTCCATAAATCATAAAAAACATGAAGGTAATTCTTTTGATAAAAAAATTGATCAAGGACTTGACTGGAACCCTACTAGCCATGAAAAACATTTCATCGAACATGTAACAAATATGCATTGTATATGTTAAACAATTGATCTGAGTATTGATGCCTCATAATTATTTTAGGATTTCTAAGAAGCATTGATTCATTATCAAATTAGTTGTGTTATCATATATTAGGTCACATATTCATTGTTCATTCATTTACAAATTAAAACATTATGAGAGCCACAAATCATCACTGCCATAAAGCATACTCATAACCAACATATAAACACCATAAATAATAAGGATATAACAGACATAAATGCAAAATATGAATCAATAATTTTTCACATAAAATACTAAGGAAAGGAACTAGTATTACTTAATGCAAAGCCAACCAGGATTGGGACTTACATCTACCACTCGACCGTAGATTTTTTGAAAAAAATATTTCTTTCATACAATCACTGTCATTTCATATTCCAAGCATGAAAGTGGGAATCATAACCAAAATAAACTAGGGTTTCTAGAGGCTAAGCCACATCACCCTCATCAATGGAACCAGGATTTACCGCGGTCCTCATCAGATCACTAGGCCCTAAACAAACATGGATGTGACAAGATTTCTCCATCTATAGTTTCAAAAATTTTAATGTCTCCTAGTCTCCGGGCTTTACCAAAATCCACAATCTGATCTAAGTATCACTAGGCCATAAGAGAGACTCAAGTATCCATGCTTTAGTATATATCTCACCAATCACCGATCGAGGATTTTGAGGCCTGATAGAGACTCCACCTTCAGACTTTACCGAAATTCCCACCATATCACTAGGCCTTATAGAGGGCACACACATATTTTTTTTATAGCATATATTCCATTCACCAGTTGAGGATTCCTAGGCCCACTGAGGCACACAATACCTGTCTATACTGCAACACATAGTCCAGTTCAAGGGTTAGTAGGCTAGCAGCTTTATCGCAATCCATAACCCAATTCAAGGATCACTAGAACATGTGCTATTTATTTCAAAGATCCACCTCACTCAGTTTCGAATCCATATGGAAATATAACTCAACCAAAAGATGAGAACCCCATCACACCATGACTATCAGAAAATGGCAAGGTTAGGCTGAAAACACTGTCACACCTGAATAAAAACATGCCAATGATAGAAAGATAACCAAGAACACATATTCATAACCGTGCATTCCAAATATAACAAGGAAATCACACATGAAAATCGATTCCTGCAAACAATCCCATTGTAGCTGCTTAATCATTCTCTTCCTCGCTCGATATTTTCTTCCTATTTTCCTTCTTTTCCTTTCTTGATCCAATGTTGAATTTATCCAAAAAAATTATTAGTGTACAATAGTGAGAGAGAGAGATACAATAGAGATAGAGCCCCAAAATTGAAGTGAAAAAAGTCTATGAACTAATCCTCATTAGCCTTTTTTATGAGCAAGGCCTCTATTTTCTTCATTTTGCTCCTTAAAAACAACATTTGACCTTTCACATTCCTTTTCTCCTAGTTTCCATTATTCTCATAAATAAAATTCCAACTAATGCCACTTGCCTTTCCAAATAATTTTCCATTTCCTTTTCCAAATTCCCTTCACCATAATAAAGCAAATGAACACCCACACTAGCATGTTTTTCCCAACATTCAACTTGGAATATGTGTCCCATGAACTTGGTCTTATTTCTTTTATATGAATTTTTAATCAGGGTTGTTACATAACCATCCCCCTTGGGGGAACACCATCCTTGGTGTTCAATGACACCCGTAACCAACACTATTGTTGATAGAAAAACATACTTCTTATGGAGCTTTACAACACAACTCGTTGCAGTAATTATAATGAAAACTACTGAAAACATGACAAGCATACCATTTATTTGAGATTTATAACAAAACTCATTATGATATTTACAATAATAACCATATATATACTTATGCACATTTTCTTAAACTAGAGAATAACCATATTGTTTAGGGAGCTTTATTAATCCAGCTTGATATAATATTTATAATAATATAAACATATATACATATGCACATTTTCTCAACCAAAAAATAGAAGGATATGACACATGACTCAGAAACAAGGGAATCCAAAGGCTCACACCTCCACCCTCAAAGTAATAGCAAGATCCACCTCCTTCATAGGAAGTCAAGAATCCAATTCCAAGGTCAAATCTACATCCAATATCCAACACTACAATCCTGCACCACTTTCCTCTCAGTGAACAATTACTAGCTCATTGTTCCAAGGAACACTCCCAATGTGCACTTGATTCCATATTGAAATGATAATTACCAAAAAAAATACATTCCCTGACCTTCCCTTATCTGCAACATAGTCCCTCTAGCAATCCGGTAACCCCCTTCCATAAATTCACACACATTCCAAGTTTCACGGGCATCCCATTCTCTGCTACACAGTCCCTAGGGGGACCCCTCCCTTGGAAAGGCTTCATTGCATTGTAAGATACAAAAACTAAGGCATATCCCTACCTCAAAACCATAATATCGGTCATATAATTATCATGGAAATCAATGGATACTATTGGGTACCAGTGTCCCACAATTTCCTTGCTCCTTAAGAACTTTATCAACATAATTCTCCTTGTTTCAATTCCTTTCACTAACGTTGTGAATTATTGCAGTCAGATTCAACCACCCAAACGGGCATGTTTATGCATTCTTGTACGAAGCACATAATTTCCATTAGATTCCAAATAAATTGGACTACAATAAGGTACACCTACTATTATGTTCACTTCATGTCACAACAAGTCAAACCAACATTTGACCAAATCATCATGTATAAACATATGAAATTTAGCCAGCTCAAAACACAACCATCATAGATAAAAATCATGAATCACATGAAATCATCATAAACAAGAATTATAGATCACATTTAACCATAATAAGTCAAAAACATAGATCAAATGCGTAATAAATCTAAAATAAAATACCGATACTTATCATTCATCTGTCCTTACTTCTTCCTTTGTTCTTTTTGTACACACACCATATCGGTTGCCACACCAAACAAGCACCCAATTCCTTTTATTCTCTTCAATAATGTAAACATACACACAATTTACATCACAACACGTACATCCACACACATCGTACAACACCACACAATGCATACGCCCATAGCAAACACATAACACAACACATACACCTACACTCAGTTTACAACTTAACACATACACATACATTCGTTGTACAACACAATACATATATGTACACAAAGTACAACACAACAAATTCACATGTCATGATCTGATCACTACAAAATGCACGTACATAGAACCAGATGCCAGCAAAACAGAATGTGCGACATGCACACAATACCACATGCACACTACTACCATATGTACAAGATGTACACAGTACCACCTTTATAGAGAACCACGTGAAAAATATGTCCACACCATCATATGTACACAACACCACCTGCACAATGTGTACATAGTTCCCCATGTACACCGCACCAATTGTACAACATGTACAAAGCACCACATGCACTACATGTACATGAAAGCACATGTACATAGCATCACGTGCACGATATGCACACAACACCATATGTAAAACATGTAGAGAACATGACATGCACACAACAACACATGTACTATCATGCAAGAAACACCATATGTACATAGTACCACATGTACAACATGCACACAAAACCATATGTAAAAAGAACTGCATATACAACACATACATAGCAGACCATATGTACACGACACTGCATTTCCAACATGCATAGAACGTCGTATGTCCAACATGGGCATAATACGATATGTACACAACTCCGCATATCAAACATGTACATAGCACCATCTATACCCAAAAATTCATATGAAATATACACAACACCATATATACAACAGGAACACAACATCATATGTACGCAATACTACATATTCTACATGTACAAAACACCATTACTGCACATCCTAAGACCACACTATCCTTACCAAAAGAACTTTTTTCTAGTGTGTTATCCATACTTGTCCCAACATGCCGCAAAGTACACTTCTTTCTTTCCACTCATTTATGCCTCAACATATCCTGTCCATAACATAAACAAATAAATGGCATAATCACATAATATAAACTCATATCCACATGATACCTACCTCATAGATCCACCAGGGATACTCTTCCCACTTGATTGCTCATAAGAATAGGAGCCTCTTCATGCCATTCACATGTATAAGAAATCATTCCTTCACAATAATGATCCCTAACAACTCTGTTATATAGTGAAATACATACATACATACATACATACATAAAAAAATTAAAATAAAACAATCACGATCCTCTCAAACAATGGCAAACATACATACATATATACATATAAATAGTATAATAGAAAAAATCATGATCCATGATGACGCTATCAAAAATGACATACATACATACATATATGTATACATATATATACATTATCATAATAATACTCACAACATAATTACTATATATCAAAAAGTTAAGGTTAAGAGAACTTCCTTTATCCATGCATGACATTGAGAACAACATTTCCCAACTTAGCCAAGTCATCTAACGATTCATATCTATTTACCTTACCTTTCATGATTACCTTGCTCATGAATGTATTGCCACTATCAATTTACACCAATGGACCCAACTAATCCAATTGAATTTTGTATTATTACCTTCAACTACCCTTACTCCTGCTTTGAGCTTCATTTGGGTCTTACATTACTCGCAAAATTTCATTCAGCTCTCCCCAAGCTCCATCAACTTCCTCTTTCCCCAAAAAATTTCCAACACCATCAAAAAATAAAATGAAAGAACAAGAAACAAACTAGAGGAAAAACATGAAAACCAATGAAAATATCACACGACAAATAAAGTGGCATGATCATGCACTAGATGAAATCAAGAACAAAAATCAAGTGCAACTCATCACAAAATAACGAAAGAACAATACTAACTACAAACACCATGAATCAACCCCATTTTTCCCAAGGAAATCTCAGCTTCATCCTTCTTCTATAATTCATGGCACTCTCTCTTTTGCATGCAATCCCATGTCTCATACAACGATAAAACATAATTTTCAATGCGTAAGTAAATATAACAATATAAAAATTATCTTACCTTGTCATGATAATACCAAGAATTTTTCCCTAAAACTACTGGCACATTTCAATCACACATTCCAAATATCAAGACATCATGTGTATTAGTTTGGATTGAAACTTCACCAAAACCAATAGCCATGTGATAACCATCTAACAATCATAAGTCATAATACTACAACTAAGACCAAATTACACTCAAGTACATATCAATTGTCTCAACACGTGTTAGTGAAACCATCTCAAAAAAATATCATTCCTTCGGGAAAACCTATAGAAACAAACTCATGTGATGAAACTAATCAAATATTCAAAAAAAAAAAAAATAGATGACATAATATAAACCTAACACTCAAACACCAAATAGATGACATAATCAAACATTAAAGCACCTAGTAGATGACATAAGCAAAATCATTCCTTGATGTATCTTAGGGGAGGCTATCCTGTCTACACAATCAATCTATATTAGTACGATATAACTTCACAACATATCAACTCAACATAAATAAGGCCACAATTTCCATAAAAATAATCAGCTATCATGTTTACATCATAAACTCATAAAAAAGTGACACCCTTGCATAAAAATCACATATGCACAATCAGTCTAGAATAATATGACACAATATCACAAATAGGTCGACTTATAGGTGAATTTCATAACCCTAGCCATCTGTACAAGGAAACAAAAATTAGCACAACACATATAACATAAGGATCTTAGTTGCAATTACCATAACCATCATTCATATGAATGAAATGCATACAATAGCAAGTTACTACCATTCATGACTATTTGACACATGTGCATATGACTACACTAATCAACTAGAATTTATCACACATGTAAAGACAACAACAAGTGAATGAAAATCATATAAGTAACCCTAATTCTTATAAAAAAACATTAACCTACATACCTGCATACCCACCATAAAAACTTGTATGAAAATCTTCTCTTACCACGAGGCTCGGTGCTACAATCTCTCTCTGGTGATCTACATCTCCTATTATATCTCAGTCAACACATCGACATCATAACAACCAACAACATCATTATGACACAAACTACATACAATGACATCACAATGCATGTTTTACCTATTATACATGCATAACCTACATACCCTAATTCTTATAAATAAAACATTAATCTACATAGCTGCATATCCACCATACAAACTTGTATGACGATCTGCTCTTACCACGAGGTCCAGTGCTACAATATCGCTCTGGTGATCTACATCTCCTATTATATCTCAGTCAACACATCGACATCATAACAACAAATAACATCATTATGACACAAACTACATACAATGACATCACAATGCATGTTTTACCTACTATACATGCATAACCATAACCATGGCAATGCTTCCATAACAACATATAAGCACTGACATGCATAAAAAATGCATAACCGAAATGCACTAACGATGATCACATTCCGACAACAACACTATCAACTTCCACATGAGAAAACAACTGAAACAATGCACATCACCATGCATACATAACAAGCACATATACAACCGTCATGCATGCATGACAAATGGGTTTTTCCCTTCTATTCCAAGTGTTGAACGATGCTCTGATACCACTATGTAGTATCAGATATCACACAAAGAGAATGAAAACTAGACAATACACAAAGAGAAATAAACCCACTCTGATACCACTCGTTAATAACCTCCTCCCACATTTACCCAAGATAATGAGTCCACTGGGGTAAAAATGTGGTGAGAGGCTATTATGATTAGATTCAACCTCGTATTTCACCTTACAGAAGTGGAACCAATGAAATAAAATGATACTATCCATTCACACATCCTACAGAACCTCCATGAGGCAACCAACCTTTCCAGGTGCTTAAATCCTAAATAAAATTAACACTTTAGTGTCGTAGAGCCCCATTTTATCCCTTTGTAAGCCATATATGTGACTAAGAGACTCCAGTCTCTCCCTTGAGCCTGCCTAAGTGTGAATGAGCCTTTTTCTGTGAGTGTTATGCGAGGGAATTCGAGATTTAGGATATTTTATATGGATAAGACCCATTCATTACCCAGAAACTCCAAAAAACTTCCAAAACTCATAAAATACATGAAGAAAATGTTTTTGATAACAAAATTGATCAAATAATTGACTCGACCCCTACTAGCCATGACAAAAAAAATTTCAAACATGTCACAAATATGCATTCCATGGGTTAAAACAATAGATATGAGAAAAGAGTTCTCATATATATCTGAAAATCCCTATTTATCATTGATGCCTTATCCAATTAGCTGCATTATCATTTATTAGGTCACATGTTCATTGCTCATTCATTTAAAAATAAAAGCATGATGAGAACCACACATCATCACTATCATAAAACATACTCATAACCATAATATAAACAACAGAAATAACAGGGATACAACAACCATAAATTCCACATATGAACCAATATGTTTGTGCATAAAATACGAAGGAAATAAACTCTTATTACTAAATTCAAGGCCAACTAGGTTTGTGAATTCCAGATGCCACCCAACCATCGATTGGCTGAACCAAATCATTATTTCATCCAATAACCCTTGTTCCATATTCTAAGCATGAATGTGGTAATCATAACCAAAATAATCCAGGGACTCCAAAGGCTAAACCACCTCACACTCATCAATAAAACCGATATTTACCACGATCCTCATTGGATCACTATGCCCTAAACAAGCATTAATGCCACCAAATCTCACCACCTACACTATGAAGTATTTTAACGTCTCCTAGTCTCTAGGCTTTAACATAATCCACAGTTTGATATAAGGATCACTAGGAAATAATCGAGACTCCAGTATTGAGCATTTTCCATATATCCAGAAATTCATTGCTCAAGGATTCCTAGGCCTAATAGAGATTCTACCCTCTAGGATTTACCAAAATCCCCACCAGATCACTAGGATTTACCATGGGAACACACCTCTAGGATTTACCAAAATCCCCACCAGATCACTAGGCTTGACCATGGGAACACACCTCTAGGATTTACCATATATTGTGTCATTCACCGGTCAACAATTACTATTCCCATCGAGGCACGTAATACCTATCTTTACTACAACCTAGAGTCTAGTCCAAGGGTTAGTAGGCCAGTGGATTTACAACAATCCTCAGTCTCATTCAGGTATCAGTAGGCAATGTGTTGTTTCTTTGAGATTTCCACCTCACTCAGTTTCGAATCCATTTGGTAATCCAGATCAACCAAAACATCAGAGCCCCATCACACCATGGCTATCCAAAAATGACAAGGCTAGGCTAAAAACATTTTCCACCTAGAAAATCCCATGCCAATGGGAAAAAGAGAACCAAGAACACATAGGCATAACCATGCATTTCAAACATAGCAAGGAAATCAAAAATGCAAATTGATGCCCGTAGATAATATCGTTGTAGCTGCTTGATCCTACCATTCCTTGCTTTATATTTTCTTCCTCTTTTCCTTCTTTTCTTTTCATAATCCAATGTTTAAGTTATCAATGAAAATCTAAGTGTCCAAGAGTGAGGGAGAGAGAGAAATCCAAAACTGAACTATCAAAATTCTATGAATTGACCCTCAAAATCCTTTTTATCAATGAGTCATCTATTTTCTTCATTTTCCATTATTTTCCTTCATTTTACTCCTCACATGTAACCTTTGATGTTTCACCTTCCTTTTCTCCAAATTTCCATTATTTTCATAAATAAAATTTCAATTAATGCTACTTACCTCTCTAAACCCTTTGCCATTGCATTTTCCAATTTCCCTTCACCATAATAAACCAAATGAACACCCAAACTAGGATGTTTTTCCCAAAATTCATCTTGGAATATGTTTCCCATGACCTTGGTATTATATTTTTTACATGAATTTTTAGCTACGAATGTTACAGATATAGACACTTCATAAAGAAAAAATATGAAATCTCATTTCATCAAAAAAAATTGTGCACAAAAAATACTCAAAACATTTCTTTCTTTTCATTCACTTTCTATGGCCTGATTCTACATGCATTTTGTCATTCTCTCCTTTTCTCACACTTACTCTATTTCTTATTTCCCATAGGCTTACAACAGATATAATTTACAAACATTATAGATTTTTCTAAATCCTAAAATCACTTCATAAATCACTCCATAAATCATATTTTCCTAAATTTTAAAATCACTCAGTCTATCCCTAGAATCTCTCATGTGTTTCAAGGTAGATTTGTCTTTTCCTTATGGACAAAATTACACCTACCCATAATTTTAATAAAACTATGACTCATCTAGTTTTAAGGATCATAAAATATACCAACTTGGAAAATAGAATGAATTTAAATAGATGAATATAAATTCTTCTAAAAAATAAAGACCCTTTTTTTAATATTTTTCACATTGAAGACTTAATGGCTCGGAATCGCTAATGCTCGGGTATCAAGTTTGCACATGGAGTCTGATTAAGGAAATTTTTACACCATTAAAAATATATTTCTATGTAGAATAATAAAATATGGTGTTGCATTGAAGAAAAAAAATTTACACTCAAAATATTCCATTTGATACCTCAAATGTGATCAGGAGCTCAAATCTGAGCTTGGGAAAAAGCTCAAAAATGAAAGTGCTCAAATTGATTTGGAACCTGAGTGACGGGATAGGCCTCTGTGATACGATCCCAACACCGTGAATGGCACTGGAAACCGACGCTCTATGAAGAAGTTATTCAACTTTGAAGTTCTTCAATTTCAGTGAAAAAATGGTCAATTTGACTTTATAAAAATGTTTTATTAAAAAAGGAATATTCCACAGAATGTTTTGGGAATATTCCATGGAATATTCTGCAAAATATTCTACAAAATATTCCACAGGTGGCCAATGAAAAAGCGCCACGTGGCCAGCCCAGAGGCCGCCACGTGGCCCCAAGATTCATATGAAATGGGCATTTTAAAATTTGTTATGGAGCGGACAGGATTTGAAACCGGGTCGGCCGGATAACAACCAAATGACATGACCGTTGGACCACGTGGTTGTTTTTTTGAACCATTGGTGTGGAAATTTATTTAAATGTTTGAACGTTGGGTCTTGGTCACGCGGGCCCAGCGCTTGGGGCGGAGTACATTTAAATAACGCGGTTTCAAACTTTATTAAAGCCGATGATCACTCAAAATATTCCAACGGTTATGGTCACGTGGACCTACACTTCAGCCCTTCCTTTTGGCGGCCTTTTTGGCGGTCTGCCTAAATTTAGCAACCGCCCAAATTTGTCGGCGCTATCTGGCAGTTAGCCAGACTTAGCTGGAGTGTTTTTAGGCCAAACTGGCAGTCTGAGTAAATGTGCCATAACTTTGGCTAGGAAAGGCCTTTTGAAGTGAATTTTTTTTTGATTTTGGGTCTCTTCGACCTTTTGGAATCAATGGAATAGGTTTCAGAGCCATTGGAGCTCACTTTCAGCCTTTTTAACTTCGAAGAAGTTTTCTGAGCCACTAGGGCCAATTTGGGTTTGGAATTATTTTGAGCTGTGGTTATCAGTTTGAGGTGAAAAAAAGCTCTATTTCAGATAATTTCGACCTTATGAAGCCATTGGAATAGGTTTAAGAGGCATTTTAGGACTACTACGGCCCAAAAATTTGGAGAGAAGTTCAAAGCACCAGCAGGACATTGATGAAGTAATCACTGTTTATGGTAATCTATCACTGTTTAGTGAATTTGAAAAGGCATTCTTAGCTTTTTAATGCCTTCTGAATCAGTTTATATATTCATATTTTTCTATTGAGACACTTATAATCTTGTATTGCATTTGAGAGCTTTTAATACAAGAGGACAAGAACATTTTGGGAGGCTTGATCCAGGAGATGTAGCCCAAGAGTTGGGGTGAAATCCTATATTATATTGCTGTTGTGTTTTTATATTATATTGCTGAATATTATTTCTGATATCCATGATTAAGTTTCAGCAAAAATAATTACACTTAAGATACATAAACAGTGAAAAGACATACACCATTTGCAAGCTAAATTTCCGCATAACGTCAAGTTTAAAGCAAGATCATTTTAATTAAATCTGAGTGTTTACTTCTATTATTTCTTTAGGCAGAGTCTGTAAGAGAGCCAGGTAGCCTCTGGATTCATCCTTTCTTTGAAAGGTGAAATATCCGGTAAATTCCCCTACAGTCTATCTCTGTATTAGAAATATGAAGTTCTCACATTTTCAGATTTAAACTTAAAGTATTTTTGCACTCATTTACATAACTGAAAATGGATACCTTGCACCCTTTTCAAGTACCTTCCATTTTTAGATCAAAATGGCTTCCAAAATTTTCAACACACTAATTTTTCAAATTGGAACCCATTGTTAAAAATGGTCCTATGAGTTAATTCATCAAATATATCCACTATGAATGCATCAATATGGATGAAAAATATAATGATCCAACTCCAATCACGCCTCCCCATTTTGGAAGGTTTTGGTCCCTAAAAGCTTATACTGAATGAGGTGAGGAATTTTTTCGTACACCTTCTCTTCTTTTTGCCATTTATCCTTTGCCTAAAATTTCCCCTTCATCCCAATCTTCCAAAGATCATGCTTCCATGTCTCATAGTTATAGATCTAATCTACATAAATGTATCTTTTATCAACTATTCCTGAGCATATAGTGTGAAATCATCTACAAAAGGTAGGACCCTTTCCTCCATTAAATCTAAGATGGAAGACTCATAGAGTTTAATATTCTATAAATTCAACACTAATTAAATCCACAAGTATAGGGGTAGAATGAGTCTATAGTTGTTATATCCAACCTTTTCCAATATCGCAAAGGGACCATATCATAAACCCTTTAGTTTCTACCAAGAACCTATAACCTCTTCATGTTCAACTATAACCATAGTTTGTCTCCCACCTTGAAGGAATTATCTATTTTTTGTTCACCATTCTTGGTCTTGTATCTTTAACGTGACTTCTATTGTGTCTCTTGTACTTATATTTGGATTTTCATAATCGTCTCAATAAGTTTTTATGCACTTAGGGAATCCGTTGTAAGGTCCTTTATCTTCCCTCCTTGTGAATAATATGCTATATCCAAAGGTGAAGGTTGGAAGTAGAAAAAAAAAGATTCAAATGCAGACTTACCAATAAAAGTATGGAATACTATGTTATAATAGTGTTGTATATATATATTTCATCCCAGGTATTCATATGTCTCATTGTAGCCCCTCAAAAGTTGCACAAAAGTGTTGTTGACAACTTCTACCTAGATACTACTTTCAAGTACTTGATGAATATATTTACATTTGAGATTATGGATTTATTACAAAAGAAATGGTTCATTATTGGAATAGTCCTCTGTATTTAAACATAAAATTATGTCATAATTAGAAGCCTTCAATATTACACTAAAATAATAGGGATATCTATGAGCAAGTGAAGATATTAGCGGCATGGATCAGGTTCAGTGACAACTAGCTATGTTGACAATCCAGTTACAGGACTTGAATAAAGGAAAAGAAAAGTGTGAATGAATTATTATGCATGATATGTAGGAAAGAGGGAAACTATAGGTTTTAGTTTCATATATTGACAGATTACGTGGAAAATAGCGCAACCAACCCATTCGTGCAAGGAAGGGGGGCTAGGGTGTGAGGTTTGTAGAGTTTGGGGAAATTCACCCTAAACTATCCAATGCTATAGAAATATGATAATTCTATGAGGATTATTTTTTTTTATTTATACAATTTAGTGGGACAGGATATTCACCATTTAAGTCAATTTGAGTTGATGCGAGAGCACACTATGAATTCATACTAACTATACAAAGGGAAGGAAGGAATTACATCGAGTTACAATTAGCTTGGATCATATAAGAAGCAAGGAAGAGGTCCTATAGGATTAGGTCAAGGAATAGAACTATTTGAAAGGAGTAGAGGGCGAATTATCTACTATAATTGTGAACAACTATGACATCTTTAAAGAGATTGTCTCAATCTTGGCTCAAATTTCACCCATTGTAGAGTGCTTGACAATGAAATAATATAGTGTCCCCATCTTATTGCAAAATGGAAAGAAAAGAAAGGAAAAAATATATATATGATCATTGTTGAAGTGCATAGACACAAACTTAATATCGGTGTAGTTGCACATGGAGGAAGATGGACAATGATGGATACCAAAAAAAAACCAATACAAATAATCATTGTGTAAGGAAATATGCAGATTATTTGTCGAAACTTGATCCTCTTAAGGAGAAGAAAAAATATCAAGAATTTCACGTTTTTTCCTCAAAATGGGGCATTCTAGAAGAGGCCCCATCATATGACATTCCTCCGATTTTTGACATAAAAGCTACCATAAATCATGAAATTGAGGGAAGTCCCACAAAAACCTTCCTATAAATCAATTTATACTTGATACTAGATAATATTTGCACATTGATATATCAGTGCTCCAAAGAATTAGAAGCAGTTACAATGCACACTCCATGACATAGTTAATTAGGTTCTACACAAAAATGGGACATGCTGGGAGTTCATATTCAACGCGTAGGTAGGTGATGTTGATAAGGATGACATTATTATTCATTTAGGAACATATGTAAACATTATTCCAAAGAAAACATGTGAAATGATGTGAAATCTTAAGCAAGCTCAGTCTCCTATTCAACTGAGGTTGGAAAACCAATAAATAATATTATCTATTGACGAGTAACCAGATGTGGAATTTGATATTGATGTAGGTAAGAGTTTAATATATTTTGAAGTAATAAAAATAGTGGATGACACATATCCATATCTTCTAGTGTTAGGAATTAACTAGGCATTCAATAATCAGGTCATCATCAATTTGAAAAATAGGTAGATCATATTTGAGTCTGGGGATGTTAGAGTAATTGTTGCACTAAATCCCACATAAGTGGATATATATGTCAAAATTGTACATGAAACACGATATGCAGAAGATTATGGATAATATTTACCATTTAATTTCACAAAGGTAGGACTACATTAATTATACTACCTATCGTGTGTTAATTTGGCGCAATACTTCTTCCTTCTCATCAGATTCTAAAGAGGATCTAGACAACTAGAAGAATAAATAGCATGAGGTGTCAACTAGGAGGTGTGTGCACATTACTCATATGGTGCACTATATTTTTACTGAGGTGCAATACCATCAAAGGTAGGATGGTTTGTCTCATGTATTGTCCTTTATACAAGAATGTGAATTAATGATACTTGTTTATTAGCTTTAGATGTTACATTAAGAGAAACTCCAATGTACTGGTGGAATATGCAGAAGAATAACATATCAACCTTGTATAAATGTAAGCATTTATTGTGTATTTACTTTGGTTCAAAAATATATATTAGGGGACTGAGATAAATAGGGTTGAAATGTATAGCGACCCACTTGAATATTTATTTCTCTACCTAGAAATGAAGAAGAATAATAAAAGACGAGTGGGAACACAATTTTTTACATACTTTAGATGTTATTCCTAAGGATTAGTATGTTGAGGATGTAGTGTGAAGATAAACGATAGTGGGAATCCATGATAAATAGTATCAAATCGAAATTCAGCTTTTTAATTGAGGATGTTGCACTTGAAAAAGCCCTAAAGGTCTTGAAGGGGAAAATATTTGGGCCATAATTTCATACTAAACATAGGATAGTACCCATGTGTTCAATGTATTAACATTAATAGAATGTTAAATAATTTATGGAGTGCTACAATATTGTAGAAAGAGTTTATGATGATGAAGACCACATAAATATTCAAATTCTAGAAAAAGGAGTGCGCATAGTATCAGGATCCAAGTTGGAAATACAGGAATATTCCAATTCCATTAAGAAAAATAAAGTGAGTATTCGTATTGTGAAAAATTAAAAATTTTGTATTACAAAATATTATTAGGATGATGAAACAATGGAAATTTTTTTTGACTTGTTCAGATAATATCAACACATATTCCCCAACACTTTTTCATAAATGAAGGGGATAGTAGGAGAATTGGGAGAGACAAATATCACATTAAATTTAGATTCCAAATGTATTGAGTAGATACCGTTTAGGTTGAACCTAATTTACAATCCAAAAGTGAAACAAGAGTTAGAGAAAGTGATTAATTCAAGAATATTTGAGCTACTCAAGGAATCCATGTCGATTAGTCCCATAGTGGTCAAGGGAAAAAAGACAAGGGAAATCATAATATGTGTAAACATTATAATGCACATACTCTCATATCTACCAACTTTCATTTCATTTCCTAGCGTAAACATGAGTTGAGGGGTGTTGGGTGATTTAATTGTGAATTAAATCCCTATCATTTAATTGTCAAGTCGGGGTTCATGAACTGATGAGGTATACGTGTACTATATGTACTAGGTGATTATTTATCAAAATAGATTAATCTAATGCAAGAAACTAAATAAAATAAAATCAAACCAATATGATCCAAAAATAAAGAAATTCAAGTCACACCTACATAAAGGAAATCACACTTTCTTGAAATTGAAATGACATGTAGAATTGAAATCAGACATGCTAAAATGAAATCATACCACACGCATAATTGAAATCAAACTTGCAAAAATGAAATCACACTTGTTGGAATGAAACCACACTTGCTGGAAAGAAAACCATACCTATTGAAATTAAATAACATAATTACACAGCATTAACAATATGTACAAAAATGTGCAAACTGTGGCTGATGGGGGCCCTCCATTCCTCAGTAAGAAAACCAAACAACTATCACATCTTAAAAGTAACAATATGTTAGAGAATATTGGACTGAACTATTTGATTTTATTGATTGTAAGAATAGAATTGTTGAATGGAATTATTAGATAGATGGATGGGCTCCTTTGAAATATTTACCCCTATTTATACAAAATTGAGGATAAGTGAGCAATAAATACGGATCCCTCAAATCTCTCATAAATCCACATTTATCTATTATAGTTACAACCAGTCATCTATAAATACAAGAAACACATCCTCTAAAATTTCTCCCCTAGTTTTGATAAGAGATGCATATCAAAATATACATGATTCTTCTCCTTTGAATGTTATTAGTTAATGATCCACATCTTCCACAAATATTCATGAGTTCGAATTTCGAATTTGTGGATGGGTGGTCGAATAGCACCCTTCTAGAATATTGTTTTTTTTTGTGAATTTGGTAGAGCATTTCTATTTTCTATTTATCAAAAAGAAAGTTGCTACATGGTTACTGATGCATGTCGTAGCCTCAACCCGCCTGAAGGAAACCATTCCTATTGGCCACCTAAGGGAATAAAATGCCATCTAGGCCTACAATATCATAAAACTCATAACGCTTTTAGATATATATGAAATCATGTTAATTTCCTAATATTTAATCATAAATTCTCTTAAAAAACTTAACTTGGAAAATAAAAATTATAAACCCATATGATTATGAAAATGGTTACTAATGTAGGTTTATGGAGCTACGAAATGAGGGTAAAATAATGGAAATGAGGGTAAAAGTGTGAGACATTTTGGAGGCCCAACATACCCCCCATGAAACTATGCAACTATTGCATTGATTCCCTTAATCATAAGTTGATATTATTGAAATATTTTGCTACTATATGAGTTTTGGCTTTGTATTGATTCTCTTTTAACTTTGCATAATCATATCATTTGACAAATTTATTGTTTTTTCAAAGTGTACTTTGAAATCCATTTGATTGTAACATATTTTTTATGGTTGGTTCTTCTGTGACAACCAAAATGTATGAGTATTGGTTCTTGTGTAACAATACTTTTTTTTTTTGCATAAAAATACTTGAAAACATTGAGAATTCATTTTTAAGTTCCCATAGTGACTGTCAACCATTTAATGTGCTCATCAATTGATCATTGCAAAACATATAATCTTTTGGAATCACAATGAAATAATAGTTTATTGGTAAAATTATGTTGGTTATGATGAAATGAAAGGAAACATGTGAATATGAAAGATGAATTGATCATTAGGGGAATTTCAAGGTCTAAAATGGGTCTCCTAAGGAAATTATAAAATAATAGTGGAAATAATAAAATAAGATTATATTACATCATTAAATTTTAGAGGGAAAAGAGAAAAACTACTTTTTCAACTCTTATTTTCAACTTATCTCCTTATGGTTTTACTCAAACTTTGAGAGGGAACACTCATTGGATGCATAATTTGATTCTTCATCAAAATATTACCTATGTTGCATACTTTTTATGGACCCCTCTACACGAAAAATGACAAACATATGAAAAATGTGATTGCAATCACGGTTTTTCATGTATTTCTCATTTTTCTTGTAGTAGGGTCCATCGAAAGTATGTAACATGGGTGCTCCTTAGATGAGAAATTAAATTTTTCATCCAAAGAGTACTCCCACTTTAAATTTGAGTAAATCCTTAGGGAGATAAGTTGAAAATACACGTTGAAAAAGTAGTTTTATTAGTTTTATTATTTTTTAATATTTTTACTTTTTTACCAAAAAATGGTGAATTAATCCCCATGGTTGACATCATCATCTTGAATCCTATTGGTTCTTATAAATTTTATTTTGGTTGTACATTTTTCTTATGAGGCCCATTTTAGACCTCAAAATTTCTCTAATGATCCCTTCCCCCCAGCGAAAGGTGTTTTCATTTTTTGGAAAATGAGAAAAGGAATATAAATGTTGTGAGGGGTTTACCACAATCGCAATTTTAGCATTTAAATAATTACATGATTAATGATTAGAAAACAACATACCTTCACTTACATGAAAAGTGGACAAGATATGTATATAGAAGAGTGTGGCTACTGTTGCTGGATCATGGAATATGTGGTAAATGAATGTGATCTGCTTCTTGTTTCTCTTGGTTGTATGAACTGAGGATGAGATTGAAATATTTATCTCCACAAATGGTGAATTCTAAATTGAGTCTTGCTGCAAGCTACTGAAATTATATAGTCTTCATTCCTTCCCACCATTGGCATAATTCTTCTCTATATGAATAGATGTGTTGACGTTAAACATCGAAAATAAATTGGTGGATAACTGGCCATTAGTTAATTCCATTAACCAACACGAGACTACTCACCACTAATGTAAATGAGGTTCAAGATGCCAAAGTACATATTACTAGGTACGAATAGATGTGTCATAGTCAAGTCACCTAGAATACCCAAAAAACAAGGGAAATTGATGTATTCCCACTATTTATTGGTGAGAGAACGTTCCATTAAGGCATGCAAGCTTCAAAGTACTTTAATTATCTCTAGTCTTGATCCCATATGATGTGTCAGAGTTGATAGGTCAAAGCTTGTTAGAAGGGAGGCCTTAATGAATCCTCCATAATCTAATGCGACTACAAAATAATAATTTGAATGACTATAGATGAAATATTTGCATTAAAGAAATGTTTATTTGATAGAAAGGAAGAGGGCAAATGGGGTGACTTGACTTTGTAAGGGAGTTGAATGACTTCATTTTTGGGTTAAGGGTGAGTGAAGTAGAGGTAGGAAAGTATGAATATTGCAAAGGGAAATGGGTTATTGGTAGTAAGAAGATACACATGTATGCATCAACTGTAGCCTTAGAATGAGTAGCAATGGTAAAGTTTGTATTTTTTTAATAGAAATGGTGTACCTGATCTGATCATCATGCTATGTTTGAAATACACTTAGTCTTTTAATAGGCACTCATGCATATATTCGTCTTCTTTCATCTTCCTAGAACCTCCAAAAAAATAGCACTTTTTTCTACAATAAAATGTAAGACTATAGAGAGAGAGAGAGAGAGATGATAAGTCTCTCTTCATCTAATATATACACAAAAAACTCAGAAGCAATAATAATAAAACAAACTCAACGAAGAAAAATTAAATGCAATTTTACCTGTTTAGAAAGCAATATCTTCTTCATTCTGTTTCTAACCAATTTTGAGCTTGAGACCTTTTTTCCGCACACTTCATGTTTCGAATGTAGATTATAAACTAAATTTTCATAGCTACGAAATTGTGTTGATTCTTCAGCTACCAAAAACAACATAGTTAGTTTCATTACCTTGTTGGTTTACAACTTTCAATTAGACTTAGATGGTGGTTTGTCAATTATTGCAGTTGGATTTTTAAAATTTGCGGGTATTTATGAAGGTCCAAGCCTGTAACTGCATATTTCCTTTTTCTCTAGTGCTCCACTCTTGTGCATGATCTCGTGGATGAAGAAAATTCTCAAAATTAAAAGTTCTTGGATCGGCTTGAAACCAATTCCAAAGTGTAGATATCGCTTCTCTAAATCCAACGCAATTCATTTCACTAAAATCTGACTTCGGATGCTTCTCGAATCACGTTCTATTCATTTTGTGAAACACATAAAAAATTATTTTTTTAGTTCTAGGAATGCCCAATCAATGATCCATACAATGTCTGGGCCTATGAAACAGAAAATTGATTGGTTCTTCTTCGACAAATCAATGGTTGACACTTGGAATCTACTGATTGGTTAATATGTGGATTTTTTCATTGCTTATAGTGTTTTTTGTAGTGGCCTAATGAAATAGTACCACGCGGACCAACGATTGGTTGCCAAGTGGCTTATTCATGGCGGAGAAACATTTTTGTGTGACGTCGAATAGCCACAATAGGAATCGAACCTGAGACCTCATACAAACAAATAAAGAACCCTTAGAAATCCCCCTACATTGATATTTTTTAAATGTAAAAAATAAATTTATATTTAAAGTTTGATGGTCGCGCCCTTTGGGGAATGGATGACTAAGCCCTAAGGCACATGGTGCCATATGACCACGGGTGCAGTGAAAGGAGTGGGGGTTGAGTGGTGGTTTCAACCATCCTATAATTTTGAATATTGATTGGGAAAGCCAGGTTTGCATGCCATTTCCATGTTCATGGCACATCGGTCGAGTTTGGGTTGAATTGTAGGATTATTAACAACATAAGTGGGAAAAAACTTTAAAAAATGATATTTTACTCAATTTTGGGCCAAATTATGTGCAAAAAGAGTCAAAATGGGGGTTTTTTATAGTGTTGTATCCATTAGCGACATCAATTTTTTTTTTGAGCTTTTTAAAATCCTATAATTATACTTTCAAGTATGAATTTATATCTCTTATCCAATTTTTATTGCAAGATTTTAAAACTATCTTTGCTTAATTTTCTTTTCTGATCTTCTAGATTTTAGAGAGCGCAAGAAGAGAGAATATTCAACAATATTGAAAGTCTTTATTCATTTAAAACCTAAATTAAAAAGACAAATTGAAAGAATTTGATCTCTAATATTCACATTGTGGCTCTCAAAACATTATTGTTTCTCCCCTTTTCTCTGTAATGTTCCTTTTTCGGAAACTTCTGCAATATGGTCCATGAGGACACTGTATAAGGAAGGAAGTGTAAAAATAAGCTAAAATGGGGTTGGGATCCCCTTGTTAACTCATTAAACACTGCTCTTCCTGAAGTTGAGCCTGAATAAATGACTCTAGATGGGTTATTCAGATCTCCCAAAACTAGATCTCTTAGAAAATGCTCAATGAGAGAGCTTACAACAGTACATTAACATAACCATTAAAATCTACAATTCTGAATGCAACATAGTAGGGAAAATTCATGTATCCATCATTATATTAATATATCAGCAATATTACACAATAAAATAATGAGGGAAAAGCCACTCAAGCTATGAGAACCAATCTCCAATGATCAAGCAATAAAATACAAGAGTTGTTGCAATTGCACAAAATTCTGGAAAGCAGTGACTGCACAGTCTCTATGAGAGTAGCAGCTACTCAGTGCATAAAAAATGGTAATGTGGTTGAAGGATACAAAGAAATTTTCACAAATGGAAATATGGGCTCCAATACAAAATCTCTAGCTAATCCACAAGAGATTGCTAGAAATGCCAGATAAAATACAATGTGACAAATGACTTGTCACTGCAACTGAATAAAAATAAGAATGAGGCTGTATCAGATTTGAAATAATAATGCCCTCCTCTGATCATGTTCTCAAGCAAAGGGTTGATCCATTTTACGCAAAAACACTCCTGCCGATAAGCTCAAATAACCCTCCCAGCAACTGCCTGCATAAAATAACGCAGTTCCAGCCCTAGAATGTGCTATGATAGATGGTGAATTATTGGCCTGGTGCTAAATTTTTGAAATGATGCCTAGGAGTCTCCTCTACTGATCCTCCAAAGAATATACAAGAACTCCACTGAAGAACAAGCCAAATAATGACTCTATGAGTTCCTCTGTTGCTGCACCCAGCAACACAATGCTTTTTGCACAATAGAATAATGTTGTAGCTGAAGGATTAAGCTTGGAAAAATGCCGGAATGAGGAAATGAAGCTGAAACCCTCTCCTTCCTTGAGGATGAGGTAGTGATTCTCGACCAGGAACACCCTTGGGTTCAAGAACACTACAACCCTGCTAAACAACCCGAGGATGCAAGTCTTTGCAGACCCAATGAAAATGATAAGCTAATTCATAATGAAAATGGGCTGCCATCTCCTCCTTATAAATAAAATGAACTCCTCTCACCATGGGTCCCATTCACACTTGCCTCCTAGCTCATGCAAGTGGAGCCTTTACTAAAACTGCATTGTCTAAGAAGGTTCAATGTATCTAGAAAAATTAGTTGACTTTCGTCAAAATTACTAGATCAAGCATGATCCAATCCTGTTCACACCATGTGGTGTTCAAATCAGCTACTTTATTATTCCTCCTTTCACACAAGGAGTGTTATTTCTCTATCAAAAGGTGTTAAGGGTCTCCTTACCCATTTTATTCAACAAAATAGAAATATGCTAACTTTAATGTTCCTTTTACCTTGAGGCTAAAAATTGGGAACATTACAGTCCTCCCCTCCCACATGTTGCTTATACTCAATCAAATGCATAGATAGAACAAAATTTCTCACCCTTCTTCTCTTGTGGCCTCCTCATCAACAATCTCCACCACTGCTCAAGATGTCGTGCTGCAAATCTGTCCTCCAACACTTCCTCCCAATTATACAAACCGGAATGATGCACCTCGTGGAAAGATAGAAGGTGTAGGTGGAAGCCTTCTTACTGTGCTATGGCCTCCTGAAGGTAGAAGTGATGACATGCATGGGAGAATTTTGTCCCCAATGATGATCCTCTCATCCATGCTATCATCCAAATAGAAATCTCAACCCTTGGTGTATGCAATGTGTTGGGGCTGAATGGAGAGTTGGGATTTTGATTCCCAAGGTGTTTCTCCCTCCATTTGTGGTACATATGGGGTTGCCTATGTCCTTGGGCTGAAATGGCATGGCCTCCAAGAATGGCCCAAGCTCCCCCATCAGGAAAATCAGCCATGAGATGCCCCTTCAAGTTCTCTAAGTGGTTTTTCCCATAAGAAGCGAAAAGTAGTAGTGTGGCAGTCATGGTTTGCCCATGGTGTCTCCTGCAATATAAAACATGTACAATGGGGAGAGTCATTCTCCCAATGGGCTGTCCAAAAATATACAAAACTCTCACAATAGTGCTCCTTGTGAATGTATAAACATCAGCAATACAAGGAGGCAACATGCAATGAAAACAAGCTACCATTAGACAACTAGAGAGTGGGTCACTGCTCCACTCATGGGACCAACACAATGCACCTCTTACTTGCATCAAAATTAAAAACAACAAGTTCTTTCCCAGCCACTTTTTTGCTGCCACAAACATCTCATAAGATGAAAACATGAAAGTACAAATTGGTGCCAATGGTGCCCACCAAGAAGCATGTGGCTTCCCCCACAAACCATCATGAAAATGGCCATTCCCATTGCTGCAATGGGCCGTAAGTACATCATAATAAGGAGCATAAGGAGGTGTGATCATCCTTAGCTCATCAATATTCCCATATAAAGTAAATAAAGGTAAACCAAAATGTAAACATATACCTTCTTTACCATGTACTCCGGTCCTTGAGCTGAAATGGCTCATCTGAATGCTCTCCCTCACCTCCAATGAGTAGGGAAATGGTTGTTCCATCCTCTCCAAAATCATCCGGGCTATGCATATATCCATATGCTGATATAGATAATGCTGAATTCCCTCCCAAATGAACTCTTCTAGCAAAGAAAAATATCTATCAAAGTGCATAGCTAGAAAGTCCTCATGTGCTGCATGAAATAATTTCTCCTTGAGACTAGAAGTTCTAGTCAAGAAGATCCTGCCATCGGTATAGATGACCCTCTCATCAATCATGTACCTGTCATCTCTATCTTGGTCACCAAGAGTCCTGCATGCATCTAGATCCTGGGAGTACTCTACTAAGAGTTGAGACATCCAATCTGGATCTATCCTCCTTAGAGACATCGCTGGTAATCTACAATGTGATGCTCCCCTCATGCTGCTACCTGCTACTTTGACATTCCCCATGCCAAAGTCATCCTACAAAATGCTACCATGCCCATCATGCAGCTGTTCATTCTCAAATAACAATGGTTTCCTTTGGGAGTTGGCCTCCCATGAGAAGTTATCATTGAGAAGGAATCTCTCGAGCTGGGTCAAAGTAAGCATGAGTGGCCTCCATCCACTCCCATGTGTGAAAGAGTCCTTCCTCAAAGAAAGTATCATCTTCCTCTCCAAATATGTCGATAATTCATCCTGCATCATGAAGATGCCATCCTCTATCCCTACAGCAAACTCTGTCAGCGCAATATAACTGATGAGAGTGGGTGATACTAAAAATGAGAGAATGTCTCCCTCCTCCTTGGGTTTACCCCAAACTCTTTGCACTATGCTGGAATCCTCCAATGTCTTCACCTCTCCAGAATCCAAGAGTGGTGAACCAAATGACTAGATGCCCCTCATCAACTCTAGATCAAGTGGCCTTCCCGATGGAATGCCTCCATATAGTGAGACATCAAGTTTAGAAGTGGACTTTATGTATGAGTGGACTGATTTTTCCCTCTCTTCACTGCATTTTACAGTCTCCTTCTCTTTTTCAAAGAATTTTTGGAATAGATAAGGGTGTTTCAACCGTTGATGCTCATCCTTATCTTTCTCCTCCATCTCACAATCCTCAAATGCTACTATATGCTTCTCAGGATTTGTGACTGGGTCCCCACATGTAGTACCTCTTGGAATCCCTTGTATAGAAACAATGACTCCTCACATGGAAGCAATGGCTCACCTCTCATCTCCATGTGGTGATGGATCTTCCTCCAAAGGTACAGTGCTGTGGGTTCTTCTATGCACATTCTCTTCACCAATATGTGAGTATGCCTCCCCTTCAATGAGAGACCATGGATTTCGGTCTTTCTGTGAATGAGGGATCTCCATTTTATCACAAATGGAAGAGTGACCTTCATACAATGGGGATATTTCCTCTAACAAGTCATCATTCCAGTTTTCTTCCCCTCTAGAAATGTGAAGTGGAGTTTGTTTCATGTTTCCTTCCAATGCATGCAAAGTGTTTGAAGTTATGATACATGATGATTCACATGACTTCCATCAAATTTCTTCACCAAACCCTTAGTGAGTTCATCATATTTTTTTACAGTTGCATGACAATGTGAAACAAAATTTTCAAACCAACAATCATGAGCCATACCTTTGAGTTGCAGCATTGCTCCTCCAATGGCCTCATCTTCTTCCTCCACCGGCCCGGCAGTGCAAGTGGGTAATGGACTACGTTTTGGATCTGCATGTGTGGCTGCATGCTCACACCCAAAATGGTAACAAATAGGGCTTTATTAATCCACAAACCCTCTCAGAAACTCTTTCTAGTTTTACCTTTCTATCTCCTCAAGATCTTCAATGATACCCTCCATGGTCTGGAAAAGAAGAAGCGAGACCTCCTCTTCCCACATTCCTATTTTCTATTTCCTTTGTACATATCCTCTTCTAAGTGAGGATATTCTCATTCTAATGACATATTATCTTGGGCTACACAGGCTGAGCCAAGATTGATGCTCTGATACCACTGTAATGTTCCTTCTTTGGAAATTTCTGCAATATGGTCCATGAGGACGCTGCATAAGGAAGGCAGTCTAAAAATAAGCTGAAAGGGAGCTGGGATCCCCTTTTTAACTCATTAAACACTTCTATTCCATAATTTCAGCCCAAAGAAATGACTCTATATGGGTTATTCAGATCTCCCCAAACTAGATCTCCTAGAAAATGCTCAATGAGAGAGCTTACAACAGTACATGAACGTAAACATTAAACTCTGCAATTTTGAATGAAAAATAAGAGGCAAAATTCATGAAGCCAACATTATATTAATATATCAGCAATAATACACAATAAAATCATGAGGGACAAGCCACTCAAGCTATGAGAACCAATCTCCAATGATCAAGAAATAAAATACAGGAGTTGCTCAATTGCACAGAATGTCAGAAAGAAATGATTGCACTGTCTCTATGAGAGTAGTAGCTGTTGAGTGCATACAAAATGGTAATTTGGAAAAAGGATACAAAGAAATTCCCATAAATGGAAATATGGGCTCCAATACAAAATCTCTAGCCAATCCAGGAGAGATTGCTAGAAATGTCGGATAAAGTACAATGTGACAAATGACTTGTCACTAAAACTGAATCAAAATAAGAATGAGGCTGTAGCAGATCTGAAATGCTAATGACCTCCTTTGATAATGTTATCAAGCAAAGGGTTGATCCCTTTTACTCAAAAACACTCCTCCTGATAAGCTCAGATGACCCTCGCAACAACTGCTTGCATAAAATAACGCAGTTCCAGCCCTAGACTGCACTGTGAGAGATGGTAAATGATTGGCCTGGAGCCAAAGATCTAAAATGATGGCTGGGAGTCTCCTCTGCTACTCCTCCAAATAATATACAAGAACTCCACTAAAGAACAAGCCAAAGAATGACTCTATGAGTTCCTCTGTTGCTGCACCCAGCAACTCAACATTTTCTTCCCAACAGAATAACACTGTAGCTAAAGGATTAAGCTTGGCCAATTGCCAGAATGAGGAAATGAAGCTCAAACCCTCTCCTTCCTTGAGGATGAGGTAGGTATTCCCGACCAGGAACATCCTTGGGTTCAAGAACACTGCAACCCTGCTAAACAACCTGGGGACGCAAGTCTTTGCAGACCCAACGAAAATGATAAGCTAATGCATAATGAAAATGGGTTGCCATCTCCTCCTTATAAATCAAATGAAATCCTCTCACCATGGGTTGCATTCACACTTTCCTCCTAGCTCATGCAAGTGGAGCCTTTATTAAAACTGCACTGTCCAAGAAGGTTCAATGTATCTGGACAGCTTAGTTGACATTGGTCAAAATGACTAGATCAAGCATGATCCAATCATGTTCACACCATGTGGTGTTCAAATCAACTGCTTTATTATTCCTCCTTTCACACAAGGATTGTTATTCCTCCATCAAAAGGGGTTAAGGGGTCTCCTTACCCATTTTATTCAACAAAATAAAAATATGCTAACTATAATGTTCCTTTTAGCTTGAGGCTAAAAATTGGGAACATTACATTCTCAAGTATTCCTTCTCTTTCTACATATTCTTGCAAATGATTAGTGAGTTTGGTGGCTCTTACTGCACCACCAAAATAATTTATATTGCAAATAAAATGAAACCTAATTTAAAAACATTAAAACATCACTAAATTTGGTTTTATTTACTAATTTTATCCTACTCTACTCTACTGGAAATAGAAAAATTTGTTTCAAGTGTATGCATATTTATTGTGTAACCATGTGCTTAATAGGATTAAAATATATTCATGCTCAATTTTTAAAAATATACATTAAAACACATCAAATCATGAAAAACCAGTTGTTTTGAGAATATGATTAAGAAGTAAGGAATAATGAAAGAATGATGTGATCTGATCCTTCATTGGAACCATATTTCAGTAAAGATATGATATTCCTAATTCCTTTCCTGGTTTAGAACACATTTAACAATTCTCCTTTATTATGCATTCATCAATCTTATATTCTAGTGGTTTCTCCCCATCAAAAGTATTGCATGATTCTTTAGTCTCTTCAACAAATTAACAAAAAGAAGACTTGAGGATCTTCTTATGGAGGTGGAGAGATGGAAATTTTTTTTTAATGTAGTTAAATAATACTCTTCTTGAGAAGAATATATCCTAGTTGGTGCTAGGATTTGAGAAAGTTCCTGGAAGTACATTCTTCAAACCCTTAATTTTTTGTGAATTACACCAACTGGTTTATAATTCCTATCGTGCACACAAATTAGTACAAACTGTCGATTTTTTTTAAAATGTAATATGAAAAATTATTTTAATATGATTTTAACCATGCTTCTAAGAATGAATGCAACTATAATGATTTCTCTAAACATTCAAAATAAACACCTATGTATACCTCCCCGTTAGTGACACTAAAATTTTGGGTGATTTAATTGCGAGTTAAATCCTTTTCATTTAATTGTCAACCCGAGGTTCATGAACTAACGAGGTATACGTGTACTATATGTACTAGGTGATTATTTATTAGAATAGATTAATCTAATGCAACAAACTAAATCAAATAAAATCAATTCAATTTGATCCAAACATAAAGAAATTGAAATCACACCTGCATAAAGGAAATCACACTTGCTTGAAATTGAAATCACACTTTAAGAATTGAAAGCGCACTTGCTAAAATGAAACCACACACATAATTGAAATCACAATTACAGAAATGAAATCACACTTGCTAGAATGAAAACCCACTTGTTTGAAAGAAAGTCACACCTGCTGAAATGAAACAACATAACTACACAATGTTACCAATATGTAAAAATATGTAAAACTATGTTTTATGGGGGCCCTCCAATCCTTAGTAAGCACACCAAACAACTATCACATATTCAAGGTAACAATATGATAGAGAATATTGGACTGAAATATTTGATTTTATTGATATGAAGAATATAATTGTTGAAGGGAAATATTACATATATAGATGGCATCATTTGAGGGATGCACACCTATTTTTACAAATATTGAGGATAATTGATCAATAAATACAGATCCCTCAAATCTCTCCTAAATCCACATTCATCTCTTGTGGTTACAACTAATCATCTAAAAATACAACATACAAATCCTCTCAAAGTTCTCTCCTAATTGTGATAAGAGAAACATATCGAAATATCCATGATTCTACTCCTTTGAATGTGCTTCATTAGTGATCCACATCTTCCACAAATATTCCAAAAATATTCTTGAGTTGGAATTTCGAATTTGTGGTTGGGTGGTTAAATCTAACCCTTCTAGAATCTTCAAGTAGGGCTACAATATGATAAAACTCATAACACTTTTAGATATATATGAAATCATGTTAGTTTCCTAATATTTAATCATGAATTTTCGTAAAATATTCAAATTAATGACTTCGAAAATAAGAATGATAAACCCATATTATTATGAAAATGGTTACTAATGTAGGGTTATGGAGCTACAAAATGAGGGTAAAATAATGGAAACAAGGGTAAAAGTGGGTGACATTTTGGAGGACCAACAAGGGGTTACCATGACAAGACTCCACCTAATGGAATATGTTAAGGAAATGGAGTCGAGCCGCAATCTCTCCCTTACCAGGCCCTCCAAGCAAATAATATCCCCCATCCGCACCCATGAGTCTGTCTGAGTGCGTCTATATACGTTTCCTGTAAGTGATATTCCAGTAAATGCGATATTTAAGGCTTTTTTTCTGGGGATGGGGCATAACCTCTATTAATAACTCTATGTAACTTTAAGAAAACATAACATACATAAAGACAATGCTTTTTGTATCAAATTGAAACTAGGACTTAACCTGAGCTTCCCCAACCAAGATAAACATTCCAACAAACACTTTATAAATATGCAACCTATAATATTGATTGAAAATCTAAACATAAGGGACTGAAAAATTATCTAAGTTTTAACAAGAAGGATCGCTTCCTTCTCACATTAGTTTTAATAACATGAATTAGGTATTTCATTTATTATTCATTTAGTTACACGTAAAAACATGAGTAAAGACATGACTAGAAACTGTCATATAACTATCTTTATAACCAACATATAACTAGATAAATAAAAATGAGATAACAACCATTAAAAACACATAATAAAAAGTAAATTTCATTATCAAAAGCAAGAGAAACTAGACCCTTATTTAACATAGGAAAAATCCAACCATGTTTGGGACTTCCACATACCACTCGACCAATATATATTGATTGAACCAATTCTTTATTTCATCTAGTCAACCCTATTCCATATTCCAAGAAAGAATGTGAGATCTCATGGGATAAACCAATCCAAAAACAAGTAAGGAGTCCAAATGTTATACCACCTCCACCCTCGCCATACAATGATCTCACGTAAACCGGTGCCGAGATCACAAAACCGAACCGAGATTGGATGCCTTATAATTTCTTCTCCAATACCTTAAGGAATTTTCTTGTCTCCACCCTCACGATTTAGCATGCATCTTGCCATTAATGGTAAAGGGATTCCTAGGAATTCAAGAATTTTGCAAAGAACACCTTACCTAGATTCAAAATTTTTCGGCAATCCAAAGATCAAACTGAGGATCAATCCCATCACACCATGGCTATCCAGAAATGGAAATACTAGGCTAAAATCCATAGTCAAATCTGAAAAAAACCATGCTAATGATAACAAGAGAACCAAACAGTAACATACACATATCATGCATGTAAAAACTAGCTAGGAAATCATACATGAAGCCTATTACCTACAAGTATTCTTGTTGAATTTGCTCGATCCAACTTTTCCTTTCTTAATCCTTGGATTCCTTTTCTTTCCTTTTCTTTTCTTTCCTTTCATTTCCTCGCTTATGCTTCCTTTGATTGATTGCCTTCCTTATTTTCTTGGTGCTCTTCTCCTCTCTGAGACTAATTCTAAATTTGAACTGACAAAAGGCTACCAACTAATTGTATGAGGTATTTTTATTAATGAGGCCTCTATTTTATTCAATTTTACATTATTTTCCTTCATTTTCGTGCTCACCTACAACTTGTGACATTGTACCTTCCTTTTCTCCTAATTTCCTTTATTTTCATAAACTAAGTGCAAAAAATATTGTTCTGCCTTTTCAAAGCCATAGCCATTTCCTTTTCCAATTTCTCCTTAGCCATAAAACACAACAAGTGATGGCCGCTAGGATAATTTTCTCAACATTCAGTTTGGAATATGTGTCCCTTAACTGTGGTATTATTTTACCTTTATCAATTTTTATTACATGAACTTCTAACCCAGGGTTGATAACAACCCCTCCCCCTTAGGGGAACATCGTCCTCAGTGTTTTGTGACACCTACAACCAAAAAATCTGCTGAAAATGAAAACGTATTACCCATGGAGCTTTATAAATTAGTTTGTTTCAATATTTATAATGATCAACCTGCTCAAAAGAAAAACCCTCATTACAAACATGGCAACATGACAGTTGTATCTCTTATTGGAGATTTATAACATAGATCATTGTGGTATTTACAATAGAAACAATAAAAAAATATGTACAAATACCAAAACTCATTTTCCTACATAGGAAATAATGAGGGATAAATAGCCTGCATTTGATCATCCATTTCCCATGTAGCTTCATTGGGTACAAAGTGCTTCCACTGCACTTTAACCTCCTCGATTGCCTTTTTCTAGAGCATGAGATGTTCTGCTGCAATATATTTAACGGTTCCATCTGTTGGAAATGTTGTCATTGATGGCAAAGGAAATGACAAAGGAGGAGCACTTGAAATAGCAACAAGGAAAAGAGAACATGAAATATGAAGCTGAGGCAGTTTTAGAAGGGTTAGTTGATTGGAGATCTGGAAAGGAAGCAAAGACATCAGAGAAAATAGAGGCAAAGAAGATGGAAAAAGGGAGAGATGCTAGGGAGAGACAAGGTAATAAATTGAAGGACCAATTGAATATCTGGCCAAGACCAGGAGGGTTTTGTAGTTGATTTAATTTGTATATGTTGATGAAGAAATGTGGAATTGTCTTAAGTATGGGTGAGTAAATCTAAGTAAAGGGCTGATAGATTCAATTTCTGTAAAAGAACGAGACAACAAATCAGTAAAGGATGTAATTCTGTATGGTGGATTCGATAGGGTTGATCTGCTTACTGAAGGATGCAATTGAATGGACATCTGATCACAGAGCATGTTTGCTGGAATATATATGACCTGTGTGGCCAATTTCATAATGGGCAGAGGATACGTATGGTGCCCGGAGATGAATGAAACCATTGTTGCAGAGTTAGGTATTGATATAGCATATCCCTGTTTGAAATTATATGTGTATTGATTGATTTAATTCTTGTGTGGAATGCCCTGAATCTCTGTGTGAATAATCTCTGTAATGGAGTCGAATGATGTCCTGTGTAATTGGAAGGCTTGAATGGTACTCTGTATCCAATGAGGGAGTTGATGTTATTTCTGGGTATTGAATATGTATATGCATTCTTAAATAAGAGTAGCTGATTTCAGTGTCCTTGAGTTCGAATCCAATAAGTCAAGGTATGAGAATTAGTGTGATGACTCCATGCCGAGGGCTACTATTAAGATACGATTGTTGGGTGATGCCGATGTGAATCTTTGGGTGAGTGCTTATACTCCTGAATGCTGGCAGATGTATCCATTCTATGGCTATATCTAAGGAATGACTATATTGTGCGAAGAGGCCTATCACATCAAGAATCCTCTATGAAGTGACACTTGTGAAGCTCTGTTGGAAGAGTCAGTCACGGACGTGTTCTAGGTATACAGGGCATATTATCTCTTTCTGTCAAAGTAATAGTGTGTTTCACGCATAAAGGGTGTTCCTGTTGAATGCAAGAAACCCGAGTTGAATAGGAGGATTCCATCAGAACTATATAACAACATTGCGGTTAGATGAATCGACATTATAACACAGAGAAATGGGTTGGCGTTAGTAACCGGATCACAGAAGCACGTGGAACCTTGAGCGAAGGAGTGGAACCATGAGGTATGAACAATGACAGCAGGTTTGGAACATCACACATTTTTCATCACACCACCTTCGACGGGCAAGCGGTTTTCAAGAAATTGGAGTGATTCCATAGATCGGCTGACACGTGGCATCCGAAGGGACCCCAAAACCACTTTCACTGCATGCCATCGCGCATTATCATTCGCGCAAGTAACTCAAGTGATATCTGTTGGATCGTGTGGAGTGAGGTGACGTGCTCTCCACCATCGGATGAAAAGGGCGACATAATGCGAAGGTACATTATCTCAAGGTGGGCCCGAACATTCGTTTAAATGTCGTTGAGTTCGAAGTTCAAGAAAGAGTCATATATGTTGCATGGTTCACTTTATAATACAGAGCATTGTGATATGATTGGTATATATATATATTATATGATAAGGCGCATATGAATGGTTGATGTAATGTGTGGGCTCAGATATGAAATACGCTGATATGGTGAGGTTATTAAAGTATTTTCATATGCGTGAGGCCTAATCAATAGCGAGTATATGCAGAGACTTCTATGTAATGGCTTGGCCATAATATTTGAATATTAATCTGAAATATTATGCGTTGGGTTTTTTATTATGGTTTAACCACAATTTTGAAGATGCCGATAGTTGATTAAACCAAAGGTTATGTAGTAAAAACTACTCAAAAGGCATTTTCACTTTGAAGACTTTGGAATATGTGGGTCTCGATATATATGGCCCCGTATGAAATATTGTAAAGATTGAAATATGAATGATCTTTATACGTATGGTTTTATAAACATGGAAAAATGAAGTTTCCGCATTAATTCAAGTTTTCTTAGATTTAAAATCATCTGTTATATTAAAAGATAGTTATATGTGCAGCAATTACACAACTGCAACGAAAGAGAGAGAGACAGTTGTAGAAAAATGTACAGTGATCCAAAAATTCTGAACGGGGTTGATTTGAAAGTATATTATATGGACAGAGCGGGTGTAAGCAGGGAGCCCGAGCACAGAGATTAATAATGAATAGACATTTCCTAGATTTATATTTATTTGAGGATGAACTTGAAAAATTAGTTATATATGCAGCATGTGCACAAAAGTACAGTGAACAGGTGAATAAACACAGGGATGAAAATGTGAGCCTAACAGAGGTAAACAAAGAATGTAGGAACTAGAAAAGTTACATGGAATTTTGTAGGCATGATGAACAGAAGTATGCAGCTCAGTTACTTAACAGCAGCAGAAGAGACAAATCCAATAAAGCAAAAATCCAAAAAGGGAGCTGAGTGAAATTGAAATGTGTAACTGAAAATGTGAATGTAAATGTTGTAATTAATTTTTTATTGTTTGTGATGCATTGCAAAGTCTCCAGTAGGAAAACAAAACTCCCAATGTAATATTGAATTTAATGCATATTGTTATATTATTCTGAATGAGTGGGTAAAAGAAATGAGAAGACAAGGAAAAAAGTCAAGACTATTCACTTCAAATTCCCTGAGGAATGTAAAGAGTCATGTGATGAAATCTATATATAATATCACATTTATATGCAAAAAGTGGTTAGAGAGGTTAGAGAGAGTGAATATAGAGAATGCAGAGTATGGAATTGAGGCAGAGAGGATAAGAAGAATGAGGAGCAGAACGAGATACTGTGAAAAGTCAGAGAATGCAGAAATGAAGCAGTGAGGCAGAGTAGAAGGAGGAGCTGAGGAAAGAAGAAGGAGGAGATGATAGTGAATCTAAGAAGATGCAGAAATGATATAAGGACAGATATGAGGATTGTTGAACAACAGAAGAGAAGGTATAGAACAAAGCTGATATCCAAGGTAAATCAGCAAGTGTTTTCTTTTGAAAGAGTAAGGAAGTTGGAGCTTCCCTCTCAATTTGTAGCTTGATAGATGTCAGTTGTAGCTGACTGAAGTTGGAGCCTCCTGTAGGTTGGTGCCTATAGAAAATATATGGGAGTTGGTGCTTCCACATCAAGTTGTAGCTTGATAAAATTTCAGTTGTAGATGATTGAGGTTGGAGCCTCCTGTAGGTTGGTGCCTACAGAAAATTTATGGGAGTTGGAGCTTCCTTGCAAGTTGTAGCTTGCAGAATTGAGGTAGGAGCCTCCTGTAAGTTGGTGCCTATAGAAAATCAGTGGTGAGAGGGAGTTGGAGCTTGCCTTTGCATCACAACAATAATAAGATGTGGTTTTCTCCCTTTATGGGTTTCCACTTATATCTGGTGTCTCTGCATGATGTTTATGTGTTGATGTGGTTTATCTCAATACTTGCTTAATAGCATTTCTCTATATAATAAATCTAATGTTACATTATATTAATGCTTGTTGCTCACATTCTAAGATTACTCACATGTTAAGTTAAACATGAAATGAAGGTGTAAACAAGTGTTAATGAAAAAGTTTTAAAAGTCCATGAATGTGTTAAATTGATTCACCCCCCCCCCCTCTCAGTTGAACTAAGGGTTCAACAATTAGTATCAGAGTAGGTTCCTTTGGTGTAATCTTAATAGCTTGAAGGAGATCTGGTTAAGTCATGGACTATCAAAATGTACCTGTGTTAAATACAACAAAATTTCCTGAATGGAGAGAGAAGGTTAAGACAGGATTATTGGCTTATGAACTTGAGGTATGGAAACTTGTATGTGATGGTTACTGCACAGACTCCCCCACGGTGAAAGAAAAACAGAGGAATTCCAAGGAAAAATGTGTGATATATGAAAGTCTTCATAACAAGGACCTTGAGTTGATAATGGATCTAGAATCTGCAAAATAAATCTGGGACAAATTGCATTTCATGCATGGAATAGACATAGAGGACTGCATTTTCAAGAAGAAGAAGAGAATTAAGAAGAAGAAAAATTTAGGTCAAAAGGAAAATATTCAATCAAATGAGGTACCTGCTAGTGTGAATGGTAGTGAGAACCATGAAGAAATTGCAACTGAAGAAAAAGCCAAACTTGACACAGCCTTGACTGAAATAGGAAGATTGAAGCATGAAAACAATGACCTGAAGACATTGGTGCAAATTTGTGATGAGAAAGAGTATGAAGATAAGAAATAGATTGTTAGCCTGAAGACTCAACTTGAAGAAGCATGGAATGTAGAAGATACTTTGCTGCAACAAATGAGAGAGAAAAATCTGGAATGTGAAAAATTGGAAGAAGAAGTAGTGAGCCTGAGAAAGAAATTAGAAAAGGCCAAAATAGACTTATTAATGAATAATCCTCAGATGAAAAGCTCTGGACAGTTGGACTAGATTTTAAAGGCTCAAAGATCTCCTCTCATAAAGGCTAGGATAGGATATGTAGGAGAAACTAGTAAGTCCTAGATAGAAGATAATAGGAAAATCATTTTTGTAAAAGCTATAAAGAACAGTGAAACAACTCAGCAAATTCCTACAGAAGCAGAAGCCAGCAAGAACATGAGTTGCAGAGAACAAATAGAATCAAGCAACAACATGAAAGAACAGAGAATGAGAGGATGAAACAATCAACTGTTAAAGGCTCATATGCTCCTAAGGATGAATTGAACAAATTCGGAAGATGTCAAAGGAGGTTCCTCCCTCCTATGAAAAATAGCACATGTTTCTCTCGTCATAAACCAGGACATAATGCAACATATTGTAAGACAAAGCCAATCCAGTCCAACCAGCAAAGGATGCAGCAAAACAGAAGAACCTCTCAAGCAAGAAAATTGAAAAGACAATCTTTCACCAGGTACACAAATCATATCCATGGCTACTGTTATGCATGCAATAATTTTGGACATAAAATTTTTTATTGTAAAATGTATTCAAGAAGGGGAAAAAATTATTATACATCAGCTCAAATGTACTTTGACAAAATAAGATGTTATGTATGCCTAAAACTTGGTCACAAAGCAAAGGACTATAATCTTCCATATACATTAAAGAACTCTAGACAGATGATGGGATCAAAATAGATCAATCAAAACTATGAATCTAAAAGAAGAGCAGACATTATGATGAACCCCAATAAGGTATGGAAGGAAAAGAGAAAGAGGGAGCCTATTATCTCAATAACATAACGAATCCTCCATAGTCTCAGGGGGAGCTGCTCTAGGAAGCAAAGCAATAATCCATCCAGTGACAAATATGAAGAAACATCCCAGGGGGAGAGTAGTTCATAAATAGACCCCATGAAAGCAGTCTGAGAAGAGCTCCATGTAATAAGAACAACTATGAGATCAAGAATATTATTTGAAGTACTCAATAGTTGACAGATTGATAGAAGGAGAAAAAGCAGCAAGAAATCATGATGATAGAGGAAACATCAGTAATGAACTTGTAAGCTAAGAAGATATCGGCACATTAAAGGATGATCACAGAATGCATCATACTGCTAGAATTAACAATGAACCCCATTAAGAATGTCGAGTAAGAAAGGTGCCTGTCATCAGTTCATTACATCTCTCATCTACAAAAGTTCACTTGGAGGAATGCAGTTAAGTGAGTAATAAATATTTGAGTAATCATCCCATGAAGATACATAGAAAATAAATTGAAGATGTCTTCCTGAATATTTGAATGTTAGAACAGTTGAAAGTGTATATAAAGCAGCAATGATTCTGGAGTAGTCCAAGAAAAGAAAATGCGGTGACATTCTTTTAAACCAGAATGACAGAATAAGCAAAAGGTTAATGATGCCAAGATTAGATTCAATATATTGATGATTGTTGGTGTGAACAGTGAAAAGATCAATAGTAGAAACTATGGGTTCATGTGCTAGCTAAAGTGAAATCTCTGCATGATTTATCAAAGTGGAATTTAGGTACAAGCAGCATGCCTATCAACTAAATATCAACTGTTATCAATGGAGCAGCAATATGGTACAGGTCCTCAGGATCAAAGGATTATAGAAAAAGAACCTCAAGGTAATATTCCCAGTATTATCTGCATCTAGCATGAAAAGGTCAGTAGCAGAGAAAAAATAACATTATCTTGCTTACACTTGAAGTAGTATATTGAGCACTGAAGCAATATCTTTTTATATATATAATTTCATCCCTTCCTGAAGTTGGTACATGTATATCTTCAAGGCCTCTTTCTTAAAATCAGTTACAAAACTGTGTGAAGTCTGTTTATTGAGTTTTCAATTAAACATCTTGAATATGCTTTTGTGGAAGTTCATTATGATAGAATAGTCAAAGTATTTGGAGAATATAGGACTAGTTGTGATTGCCATCTGAAGATCAAAAGTTTTTAAAAATCATCTAAATCCTACTTCAACACAAAGGATTTACTAGTATTCCACCTTTAAAGAGAGATTTATCATTGACATACATACCTCCTCATGTCATAAATAAAACTGCATGATTGATAAGTGAGACTGACCAATACATTGAAGGATTTGTTTTGAAAGTATAATGTGCAAGCAGTGAAAGTCATTTAGTCTCTTATATTGAAAGATATTGCCTATTCTCACAATAAGCTGTAAGCTCTGGTGTGATTCATTTGTTCACATCAACAACAAGAACCTCTCAATCTTTAAAAGTAATATCCTTGTCAGCATCCTAGTTCATATCATCACCAACAGGCAGGAAAGGTGTACCACAGCAATAAAATATATATTGGCATCATTATCATAATTGAACAGGTTTGGTACTGAAGATGAGTATTGCAGGAGATGACATATTCCATCTACAATCTTCCTCAACAGAAATATATTAGCTCACTACATCTACATGAGACTCTGTAATTGGGGGTCTAAATGGGTCTATGATGCTGTGGTGTGCAATTATGAGGTGTGGTGTGTGTCGAATAAATAAACTCTGTGGCGAAGGTTTTTTGGAGTTCTGTAGATAAATGAAGAAAATCCATATCCTGTTCAGAGGCAGAGTTAGAGAAGGGCTATTGATTTGACTTAAAGATCTCGCCAGAATCAAGAGACTCTGTAAGTTATTTCGTTGTATATATATGAAAGTATTTTTTTGAATCATGCGCACTAGTGGATTGATTTAAGTATGGTTAAAATCTAGTTCCAAGGGATTGATATATGAATGGCAGGCATGAGGAGTGCCTTAAGTCCCAGAGAGAGAGCGTATAAGAAGTGCATATTGAAACTTTGTGTTAAAATTTGAAGCAGTGATTGTAAGTTTCTGTGAATCGATCACAGAGTGACCAATTTCCCAAATTGCCTCTATTATTGATTTAACCTCTATGTGGTGGGCCTTGAGTTCAATAAGAAAATATATGAGAAACACATGATAAGCTCTGTCTTAAGGTTTAATGCCAATGGTTTGATTTATAAACAATTCTGATGCGCTGAGGATATATATTGTATCGTTTGAATTGAATGAAATAAGGATTAGTATAGATATATGAAGATCCTCTGTTCCGAACTTACATGTGTTGTATTGATCGAATAACTCTGAAATGAGGGTTCATCCAAGATTTTGCACATATATATCTGAAGGGTTGTATGGACTAAGGTCCTATCGATTGTCGGAAGGATCGATGTCACAAAAGGAGAAGCGGAACCATAGTTAAATGCGCAGTGTGAATGGAGCTATGCGTCGTAACAGATGAAAGCACCGTGGTAAAATGTTGATGAACCAAGGGTCAACGTATAAAAGTACGGAATTGTGAGCGAAGGAGAGGAACCACGAGCGGAATGAACAGTGAAGGGGGTTTCTAGTTTTCATCGCACCACTTTCGTCGAGCAAGCGGTATTTATGAAATCGGAGTGATTCCATAGGACGGGCGACACGCATCCCTGAACGAATCTGCAAAACCACTCTCATTGCGCGCCATCGCGCGTTATCGTCCGTGCATCTTCGTCGAGCGATATCCGTCAGATCAGTGTTGGCTGTGCGATATGTTATTAATCGTCGATTAAAGAACTGCATTAACCAGTGGGCTCCACGAAATATGTATGTATTATAATATGCATCAGGATTGATATGAAGGTTTTTTATTATGGTTTAACCACAGTTTTGAAGATGCCAAGAGTTGATTAAACCAAAGGTTCTGTAGTAAAAACTATTCAAAATGCGTTTTCACTTTGAAGACTTTGGAATATGTGGGTCCCGATATATATGGCCCTGTATGAAATATTGTAAAGATTGAAATATGAATGAATTTATACGTATCGTTTTATAACCATGGAAAAATGAAGTTTCCGCATTAGTTCAAGTTTGCCCAGATTTAAAATCAGCTGTTATATTAAAAGACAGTTATATGTGCAGCAGTTACACAACTGCAATGAAAGAGAGAGAAACAGTTGCAGAAAAATGTACAGTGATCCAAAAAGTCTGAAGGGGGTTGATTTGAAAGTATATTATATGGACAGAGAGGGTGTAAGCAGGGAGCCCGAGTACAAATATTAATAATGAACAGACATTGCCTAGATTTATATTTATTTGAGGATAAACTTGAAAAATCATTTATATATGCAGCAGGTGCACAAAAGTACAGTGAACAAGTGAATAAACACAGGGATGAAAATGTGGCCCAACAGAGGTAAACAAAGAATGTAGGAACTGGAAAAATCACAGGGAATTTTGCAGGCATGATGAACAGAAGTATGCAGATCAGTTACTTAACAGCAGCAAAAAAGAAAAATCCAGTGAAGCCAAAATCCAGAAAAGGAGCTGAGTGAAATTGAAATGTGTAACTGAAAATGTGAATGTAAATGTTGTAATTAATTTTTTATTGTTTGTGATGCATTGGCAAGTCTCCGGTAGGAAAAAAAAAACTCCCACTGTAGTATTGAAATTAATGCATATTGTTATATTTTTCTGAATGATCGGGTAAAAGAAATGATAAGGCAGAAGGCAAAAATTCAGGACTATTCACTTCAAATTCCCTGAGGAATGTAAAAAGTCATGTGATGAACTCTATATATAATATCAACTTGATATGCATAAAGGAGGTTAGAGAGTGAGTGAAGAGAATGCAGAAATGAAGCAGTGAGGCAGAGAAGAAAGAGGAGCTGAGCAGAGAAGAAGGAGGAGCTGAGCAGAGAAGAAGGAGAAGCTGATAGAGAATCTGAGAAGATGCAGAGATGATACAGGGCAGATATGAGAATAGATGAACAACAGAGAAAATGGAACAGAACAGAGCTTATATCCAAGGTAAATCAGCAAGTGTTTCTCTTTTGAAAGAGTAAGGAAGTTGGAGCTTCCCTATCAAGTTGTAGCTTGATAGATTTCAGTTGTAGCTAACTGAGGTAGGAGCCTCCTATAGGTTGGTGCCTGCAGAAAATAGATGGGAGTTGGTGCTTCCACATCAAGTTGGAGCTTGATAAAAGGTCAGTTGTAGCTAACTGAGGTTGGAGCCTCCTGTAGGTTAGTGCCTGCAGAAAATAGATGGGAGTTGGTGCTTCCACATCAAGTTGGAGCTTGATAAAATGTCAGTTGTAGCTGACTGAGGTTGGAGCCTCCTATAGGTTGGTGCCTGCAAAAAATAGATGGGAGTTGGTGCTTCCACATCAAGTTTTAGCTTGATAAAATGTCAGTTATGGGCGGCGGGAGTAGCCTCTGTGGGTTGGTGCCTGAAAATAGATGGAGTTGGAGCTTCCTTGCAAGTTGTAGCTTGTAGAATTAGGTAGGAGCCTCCATGAGTCGGTGCCTACAGAAAATCAGTGGTGAGAGGGAGTTGGAGCTTGCCTTTACATCACAACAATAATAAGATGTGGTTTTCTCCCTTTATGGGTTTCCACTTATATCTGGTGTCTCTGTGCATGATGTTTATGTGTTGATGTGGTTTATCTCATCTGCTCAATACTTGTTGCTCTCATATTAAATATGTTGTTACATTATATTAATACTTGCTTCTCACATTCTAAGACTACTCACATATTAAGTTGAATATGAAATGAAGGTGTAAATAAGTTTTAATGAAAAAGTTTCAAAATTCCATGACTGTGTTAAACTGATTCACCCCCCCTTCTCAATTTAACTAAGGGTTCAATACATCCTTGAGATAAAAATCTATCTTCTCTAGTTCCTCTTGGTAGGACTTCCTAGTTCATGAAATAATTCAATTTTATAAATACCACATCTTTATTGAACAAAGCCTTCATTATTTTTGGGTTCCAAATCTTGTAACCTTTTAAACCATATTTATACCCAATAAAGATACACCTTCATATTTACTATCCAACTAGTTTATTTTCTTCTTTGGAACCCATATACACAATGTTGACAGAAATAAAAAATCAAGAGAACAATTATACATACCTTCTACCAGATCATTACCATGTAGTATTTTAAGTCTCTTCTCTCCAATATGTCCTAGTATTTTATGCCACAACATAGTATTTTCACTATAGAATACAATATTTTCTGCCCCACTTTCAAGAATTTCACTTTTTTGCACCCATCAATAACATTATTGCCCAGAATATTGTACAAATTTTCGATCCAAACTCTCTTCATCAATACCAATGATCCTCGAACCATATTGCATTTATCTTTCTTGAAAAAAAAATTACACCCATATTATTCATATTGCTTACAAAAATTAGATTTATGGTTAATATTTCAATGTGTAGAACACCAAGGCATGTTCTAATCCTTCTTCCTATCAACTCTAGCTTCACTTTTCCTCATCCTATTATTTTGGTCTTCCTATCATCACCAAGGAAGACATCACCACCATTATATTTCTCATACTCGCAGGACCACTCCCTATGGGGATTTGTTATGGTTTTGAAAAACCATCAACCAAGGGGGTCTCCTCGATGTGAAGTTACAATTAGACCCCACACCGTTTGGAGTAGGATCGCCAACCAGAGATATGGTTGGTTGCCATTACCCTTAGGAATTTTCCTTGTCTTAAATTATCAACATAAGATATTATACAAACAATATTTGAAACAAGAAAGTAAGCTGACACTATGAGGCATATGATTTCAATGTATATGAGGTACTTTCACGGAGGGGAAAAGGGAGAGTGTGCCTCTAGAATAAAAGTAATAGTACTATCCTAAAAGAGACACACAATAGCCTGAAAGGCGTAGTTATTTAACCTGCAAAGTAGTTCACAAGGTAACAATGATTATAAAATCAAGTAATAATGCAAATTCAACAAGATGCATACTAAAGTCAACAAAATAGTTCATTTTCATTAGTATGAGTTAACATAAACATACACCACAAGAAATGAAAGAATAGTCCCACAATCATTCATGACATATGCATGAAAGTGTTTCAGCTCTGAGAGCTTCATATATTAAGTGAAAGTGCCAAGATATACTAGTACCATGTTTCTAAACTAGTCCCAATAGTGGAACATTAATTCACCACTCGCTCCTCCAAAGAAATATCCTCTCTCCTATGCTAAGCTAGATAAGCCAAGGTAAAAGGTCTAAATTCCAAAAATTCCCTTCTCTTTAGTTATGAGGGTATATTTATAACAAATTAGGTGACTCTCCACCTCCCATGTGACTCTTGATCTCCCTCATGACTCTTGAGCTTCTACAATGATTTTTTTAATTCTTACATGACCTTTGAGATTTTAATGAATCTAGAACCTTCTTGTGAATTTTCACATTCTATGTGGGACCCTTGGTCTTCCATATATTTCACATTTTCTCATTTTTTAAAATACAATAGTTACATCCACAAAATATGTGGCAAGGTAGATTGACACATACGACTTTGTGATGACATTTGTACAAGCCCTGACTTAGCAATGTTGAGATGGAACTCCATGATGATGTGGCAATGCCAATATCTTCTCTTGGCTGCTATGAATTTAACTTCTTCATGATGCATATTTCCTTTTTCTTCATCTTAATCCACCAAATACTTTGGATGAGTATCCAAACCTTCCAAGTCAGCATGAGATGTCACCATTTTTCGATGTTCCAAGGTTTCTTCATGATGCTTCTTCTTTTTTCCCTTCTTCACAAGTGCTCTCCTGTAGCCTCTCCTTGATGGCCTCATTAACCTATCATGTTATAATGATAATACTTACAGATGGATACCACTCATGACAAGACAACATCATGCTAAAAACAACTTATTCTACCTCTTCTTACTCATGGAAGATGTTGATTGAACTGAGGCAACATGCAGGGGTTTTAAGAGGAGGAGGATGGGAATTATGAAATTGAGGGAGGATGGGAATTATGAAATTGAGGGCTATAGAAAATCAGGGATGTCTCACTACTAGCTGGAACTGCACAATTCACATTGTAGGAGGGAATTACAAGTCTTGTTGATTAGTGAGGGAGTCCAAGAGGAAAGGAACTGGGCTTTTTGAGTGATGATGTGTAGTGAGGAATTCCCTAGAAGGAAGAGACAAAGATTGCACAGTTGGACATCACAGGGACTGAGGGAAGGCATCACTTCTAACTGGAAATTTTCAATGTATAGTAGGGAGAAATACAGGACAACGTATTGTGCAATGAGGGATCTTAGTCAGCAGGAGGAGCATGATTAGTCACTATAATTGTGCAATGCACAGTGATTAAAAGACAAATTCAGTGAATTGCGCAGTTGAGGACTTTAGTGACCTATAAGTGACCCCTTTCTCACTAGGACTATGCAATTCATAGTAGGAGGTTCAATTGATGAAGATATATGAGTACTTGAGCACCTTAGAGAGACAAAGAGGTTGGGTTTCTCACTGAAACTTTGTAAAGCATAGTAATTGAATGGAAGGCTTAGGTGAAGTTGGTGAAGTTAGTGACATAGAGAGGCCTCACTTCCCACTATAATTGTGCAATGTGAAATATAGGGAAAGAGAGAACATAAATTTTGTAGCTATCAAGGTTAGGCAACCATATTAGTGGCCTAAGCATCAAGGTTACTTAGTGTGCTGGTGGAGGGAGACTGTCCTTTAGGACTGCACAATGTGAAATTTCAAGAGGCATAGGGTGCTTCACTGTGGCTTAGAAATGTGAAGTGAATAATTCCAAGGGGCAAAAATATTGGTTAGAGATTGAGAAAGTTGAAAAGATAGTGAAAGCTCCAAAATGGCTAATTTTGGGATCAATAAGACAAGAGAGAACAAGACATGTAAACAAGTCTTGAAACGTTGATCTCACACTCATATAACATCAACACACACCAAAAGGATACACATAACTCGAAATTCATATGCATAACTTGGAACGATAGCAAAGCGACACTTATTTCTAAGTGTGACAATTGAAACATAATTTTGTGACACTTAGAATAAAAGTTATGTCAAGTGTCGACTGCAACCAGAAAGAGTGTTGGGTTGTGGGAGAGTATATAGCACATATTCTTATGATATATAAGATAAAATAATGTAGAATAATGTTTTAGAGTGGGCTCTAGTGGTGCACTAAAATGAAACACATGCAAAAGCACAAACAATTAATGTGATAGTTGCAACATTAAGAAAAATGAAAATGGCACTTGTAAAAGCTCAAAAAAGTGAAAGTGGGACATGCAAGAGCGAATAAAAAGAAAAATTTACACTTTTTAAAGTGAAATCAAGAGAAAACAATATTCGTAAAATCGAAAGTGACACTTACGAAAGTAAAGGTGCGCAAAAGTGACATTTGAGAAAACTCAAAGAAATGAAGATATAATGTAACCAAGAGTGAGAGGGAGATTGTCAAGTGATATTGCACACTGATTGTTGGCATATATTTCACAATGTACTATCTCTATATATTTCTCAGTCGTTGTCCACAGGGACTGCGCAAACATTGTAACTTGACATCTCACAAGCACTATTCCTAGAGATTGTTCAAGCCTTACTTTCAAGAACTATGCAATGGTTGTTCTAGAGGATAGACATTGGTTACTAAACTTGCTAGAAAGGGAGAGTGCCTATGGATGCATGAAGGACTAAGCATGTGTAAGAGAGTATTTTTGACAAAACAAATCACGAGGTGACCAAGAACAACTAAAGTGATAGGTCAAAATATCATAAGTAGGTTCCAAAATTCACGTGTAAGAAAAATTTTGGAGGGCATTTGTTGCAGTGACAATAGGAGTCATGTGAAAGGATGCATCTGATTCAATCAACCATGCCTCATGATATACATGCATACTTGAAGAATCCAATTACACATCCCCACCTACATATGAGGTGGTTTTCACCTCCGCAAAAGGAGAATCATCAGATCCCTTTCCTTTCTAAGGAGTTTTAGATATACAATATTTTTGTAGTTCCCTTCTCTTTTGCATTTCCAGCACACCTTTACAAATTTTCTTTAGAAATGGAAATAAATTTTCTGCTACTGATGAATTCGAAATGAATATAAGAGATACAAATTTCTTCTACAATATGCATAATAGAAAATCACAAGACAGAAACACATGCAATGACATGAAATGATCACATTAGAGAAAATTTCACCCTAAAAGTGGCCTCCTAAGGAAAAATAATAAAATAATAGTTAAAATAATAAAATAAGAGTTATGAATTTTGGAGGGAAAAGAAAAAACTATTTTTTTAATTGTATTTTTGCCTTATCTCCTCATAGGTTTACTAAAATTTCAAATGTAGACACTCGTTACATGCGGAATTAAATTTTTCATCCAACGAGTACCCATTATGCATACTTTTGAGAAGACCCACATTGATAAAACTTCAAGATACATCAAAAAAACGCGTTGAACACATTTTTTAATGTATCTTGAATTTTTATCAATGTCAGTATTCTCAAAATTATGCATAATGGATACTCTTTGGATGCAAAATTTAATTCCGCATCCAACAAGTGTCTACACTTGAAATTTGAGTAAACCCATAAGGAGATAAGCCAAAATTACAATTAAAAAAAGAAGTTTTTCTTCTTTTCCCTCCAAAATATTTATATGTACCTATTTTTAAATTTAAAGCATTTTGATTGGTTTACATATTATGACATGGAAATTACATGAAATTTTCATGGGAATTTTTAGGCTTAAATTTTCTCTAATGAAACACAAGGAACACAATTATTTTATACGGAACCCAACTGGGAAAAAGCCCTCCATTAATTTTCATTAATTAGATGAGAATGAAAAATTATTACAATGTATTGCTACAACTCTGAAGCACACCCTGCATTGTAAACTTGTTCTCCTATTAATTGAATATATTTGGCCAACACTTAGCCTATTCATGTCTCTAGCTTCCTCCTATTTCCTTGCGCAATTCAGGAGAAATTTAGCTCCTAAATAATAGGGGAATTCCCTATTTCCTGTTGAATTCCAAGGGAATTGATCACCTACTTAATTACCAAGCCTATACACTCTACTAGTATACAATTGATAATTACAATGTGCCTTTTCCACCACTCCTGGTAGGAAATTCGACTTCCATGCATGTTGGGCTATTTTTAGTTGATTGGTTAGTTAACTGAGAGATCAGTGAGTTAACAATAATCATAACTACTCAACTGACCTTCAACTGACTCAAATAATGACTAGAACTCAGTTAACTGAGTTCAACTAAAAATAACTGAATTAGATTTCTAAATTTAAGCAATCACTACATGCACAACTCTACTCCAAGTCTACAAACTCGATTTTTCTTATCTAACTAAGTGACATGGCCATGCCACTCAAGCTAACTACAATCCAAGTGATCCTACTGATGTGGAAAATTGAATTTCTCCATTCGACTAAGGCACTAGTCAAATGAATATTTTATTGCTACATTTATAACACTCCCTCTTAGCAAGAAAATGGTTATGCACCACCCCTATCCTGCACCTATGGAACTCTTCCTTTCGAAAATATGTTTGTCAAAATATCTCCATCCTACTCCTTAGTGGGAATGTACTGAAACATCATGATTATCCTCTACACACAATATTTCAAGTGATGGTACATGATATCAGTGTTCTTGAACCTGTGATGAGATAATTGATTCTCAGAGAGTTTGATACAACTTTGATTGTCATAATAAATCACCACCAGATTCATCTCCTGACTAAAAAGACCAAAAATATTTTTCCTCATCCATATGGACTCGTGCGTTGCTTGACTTGCATCAATATACTCAACCTCTACTAAGTTGAGTTCCACAAACCTCTGTTTCTTTCTATACCATGAAATCATTGTAGACCCAACACTGAAGATAGCTCCCGAAGTACTCTTCCTGGTTGATGGACTCCCTGCCTAATCTACATCAATGAAGCCTTGGAGCTTCACACCATCTGTTCTCATGTACCATAACCCATAATAAGTTGTGCCTCTGGGTTATCTAAGCACTTAATTTGCATATTTCCAGTGAATATTGGTAGGATTTACCATAAACTGACTCAGTTGGTTAACCATGTTATCACTCCCCTCTGCTTCCCAAGGCTTAGAATGGAGCTGAAGGAAGGTAACCACAGACCAACCTTTAGGTCAGGTAGCTAGCCCTACCAAGACCAGAAAGGGGCTCTCTAAATTTCACTTTGCATCCAAAAGGATGACTAGATAATATAATTTTTTAGGCTAGTTATGATGCTCAATAGATTAAGGATTTTGTTTGTTTGGATTTTTTCTAGATAGGAATGACAGTTACGAAAATAGGTCTAGGGTTTTGGTCTGAATTCAAAGGTTTATTTGCAAAGTGTTGAGCCCCAAAGATGTCCTTTCCCTTCACCAAATTTCACTTCATTTCCTTTGTCCCTTATCAATTACAGGCTTAAATGGTCAATAGGATTGATTAAAGTCACTTTAGGAATGTATACAATCACTGAATTGCTATATTTTCATGGTTTTGTTGTTGTAGTAATTTTTGACTAGGCTCAGCTACAAAATGCAGACATTCTGTAGCCAGTCGCCTATTCCGCAACTATATTCATGTTCTCACAGGTTACAGGTGTCACCTCAAGGAAAAACGCATATGGTTGAATTCCACAACACTCCCACATCATTTATTGCTCTCTACGAAGTCTGAGCAAGAAGCTATAGGTGGTTATGCACGTGGAAGAGATCAAAGCCAAGAAGCAGATTCCTACCAGGACAGGGACTCTACAGATGTCTCCAACAAAGTACGAGGCTTCCATAAGAGTTCTAATTTGATTTTGATTGAAAAAGACACTTGTTCCTGTTTCTTCTCAAGGGTAGTTATGTATTTATTTTATAAGAATGACTTGGAAGACCGAGAGACAGCTAGCTAGATTGATGTTTTGTTGCTAGATCTCAAAAGACCGTAATACTCTGTTTTTGAAATAATTTTCCTTTAATGAAAGAAGTACCGCTTTATTGCAAGATCTGAGGCAATCTTGAGGATATTTGTATGCTAATCCGGTAGTAGAGGGCCCCTACTGCCCGAGAAGCTCTGTGCACATTGTTTAGATAAGTAACTTTAGCCTTGTTGTATTCCTAGCTTCAGTAATTTTCTGAACTTTGTGTTTTATACTCACATGCATTGGATGCTACAGTCTAGTCTTGTTCTTACGAATTATTCCAAAATATCACTAATATTGAATGAGATATAACTGTAGTATTTTAGGAATTAGTTGCATTTTTCTGAACTTTATGTTTTTGTGCTCAATTACATCAATTGTTGCAGCTAGTCTTGTTCTTACGAATTATTCCAAAAATAAAAATAACACTGAGTGAGACTTAGCTGTGGTGTTTTAGAGCTTAGTTGCATTTTTTTGAACTTTATGTTTTTATGCTCATTTACATCCCATGTTACAGCCAGTCTTGTTCTATAAATTGTTCCAAAATACCACTAACACCGAATGAGACAGAGCTGTAGTATTTCAGTGATTAGTTGCATTTTAGTTTAGTTGAAAAACTCTGGAGGTTAATGGCACTCTAGTTAATTCTATTCACAGTATTTCAAAGTTTGAATGATTGCATCCTAGTTCAGTTTTATCCATTGTATTTTTAGTTTTATTAGTCAGTTGTATTCTATTTGTTAAGTTAGACTTGATGGCCTTCATTATTTGCAAACCACTCCTGTTCTTAATTTCTACTAATACATCATCATCATAGGAACAAGAATTGGTAATGTCATTTTGAAGTCTTGACTGTTCTGCAACTTCTCATAATTTCACAAACTGCCTCTTTTCCAAAGCTATTCCAAAATATTTCTAATTCTTGAATGAGGTTTAACAATGATATTTTGAGTTTTGGAATGGGTTAATTTCGGTGTCATAGGTTAATTTAGAGTAGAATTCTTCACTAGGTTGCAGACTATCTTTTTCCAAATGTGTTCCAACAAATTTCTAGCCATGGATGAGATTTTCTCTGTGATATTGTAGATTGTTGTTTACTTAGAATAACCTCATTACATTAAACTTATCCTTTTCTCAAATTATTCCAACATATTTCTAATGAATGAATTGGACTGAGTTCATGCTATGAGTTATTTTTCTTGTTAAAGTATTGCATTTTCTGTTCTCAAGTGCCATACATAGTTTAGAATAGGTTTTGCCCTATTTTAGTGTGACCAACAACTTCACTTTACCAACACTTAGTTCTTTTCCTCCTAGAATAAAAACACAAAATCAAAAACATTGGAAAAACACTTAACACAACGTAGTGAGAAACATATACCTAAGCACATATAGTGCACTTCACTTCAACAGTTTACTAGCCCTGCTTGACAATTTATGACATCAATTTAGGAACACTAAGTTGAGCAGACACAAAGGTCAGGGTGGGGCCAAGTAAGTAAGCTAAGAAGCATGCTTAATTTTTCATTGTGTATAGAGTGAACTGAGAAGGAGTCAGAATGAGCATTAAATTGAATTCATTCATTAGAAGAGCAAAGACAATTTCGTGAAAATATTATAAAAAATAGAGCCCGGAAAGCATGATTTCTTTCAATAAACTGATAATACTTAGCATAAAGAAGCATATAGATGAAATATGAGTAACATAACATTAAACATCATGAGTTTACAGAGAAAAAAAAATTCTCAAAGGCATACCACAAATGTCTGAACACTATGTCTGCAACATTATCCTTGATTTCATTAGCAAAAGCTTGTACAATAGTTCCACTACAAATAACAACTATAAAACCTTTAAAAAGACTTGAGGTTGACTACTTATATAAAATAGAGTTCATGACACCTCATAGGGTCTAAATCCTATCCAAAAATCATCATAATTACATTATATGAGTCCTTTCCCAAAATTTAGGGAAGTTAGAAACTTATCCCTGAAATTTAGCTAAGGACTAGGAGTGTGTCTCCCCTCCATTGAATTACATGTTTCCTCATCATAGAGGAAAAAAAAAACTCAAAAACATCAAATTCCACCTCATGGTACAACTAGCATCAAATTTCTGGAGTTTTCTGGGCATGGCAGCTGTTCGAAAGGAAACCTATGCAAAAACGTCACACTTGTACCAGAAACGTCACGCTAGTTTTGCAAAAGTGTCACGCTAGTTCATGGGTGATTTTTACCCACTTAGGAGCATCCAAATGAAAATATAAAAGTTGTTATGAGTAGCCCTGTGAGTCTAGTTTCTAAATCACCTTTAATTTTTATAAAACACCCACAGGAGGACCTCCAAAAGTGGTTTTTCCCAACCTCACTCTAGAAGCGTTGAGACTAGTCCAAAATAGTGGCAAAAGCATAGAAATGAAGCATTTTTTTGCATTTTTCTTCAAAACCAGAGCTTTTCATGGAAAACAAACTCTAGATATGGAATTTACTAATCAATATGCACCCATACATGTAGGAAAAACTTGATTTTGAATATCTAAGAGAAAGTGTCGCGCCTCAGCACGATGCTTCTAAGAATTTCCAGATTTGTGAAAAAATCATCAAAAATACAAAAAGTGCTCAAAATTGACCGAAATTTTTTCTATAACACCTGTGGAGGATGGCATAAAAATCCATGGATGGCTCAGAAATGAGGTCTAAATTTTCCTTCTCCCTATCATTTGAGCTTTTTCTTTACTTGTTTAAACATGATTTGGGAAATTTTGTTCCTGGTGCAATAGTGATAGGCCATATGTCTCTGGAGGTTATCGTTATTTTTAGTTTTCTTCAGAAGCTTCTCAAGGTTCCCATTGACCCTATCAAGCCAATACTCTCTATCTTGATTGATTTCATCAAGAATTAGCTCATCAAAAGTCTGCCAACGTGATTTAGGAGCTCCTAATTCTCTTTCTATCTGAAGCGCCTTATTGAGGCCTATTGTCCTTGTTATTCTTATTTTTGTTCGAAACTCTACATCCTCCAGCTGATCATCATCTACTATCTATTTTCCCTAGCCTTTATCTACATCAACATGTACCTTTGGTTTGGCTTGAAGGAGTAATTTCACCTTTAACTGAATATTTTCTTGTTGTAGGAATGTGATCTGAGAATTTGCAATTGAGAAAACCTCCCTCAACTCTGTTATTTCGTCATATTTCTCTTTTATGATTTCATCAAATGACTTATCTTTCACCTATTCTATCATGTCAACTTATAAGGGTGCTTGTTCATCATGGTGTTGCAATGGTGACTTACCTGTAGAAATTACACAAACAATATGTATACCAATGAATTCAATCTGATCATGCAATATTATAGAGCAAGATATTGAATCCTTTTACAGTTAATTTGTGGAAATTAAACATGATCGCACAATCACACCAAGTAAGAGAAAGAATCAAATCCACAACACATGAAATTTTCTGGGGAAAGCAATCTGCTGAAAACCCCTCTATCTGTATTGTATTTTTTGGCACTGGAATTAGCACTTGGACTACAACAAGCGCCTGAAGAGACACATATTAAACTATAAATCAATTTAATGATTTTTTTGTGAGATTGGTAGGTGGTACAAACTTTGATTCACTGAAAAGAGATTTCAGCCAAATCCACATTTATACTAATGAGGTTATTGTAACTTGATGTGGTAGCAAGGTGCAAGTTTGTAGTCTATGAGGAGAGGAAACTGTAAGATGAGAGAAGAATCAGTAGGTATGTAAAAAGTAAATCTACTGATTAAGTAGAAATTCACAAAATTAGCAGTTTGAAAATATTCCATTGAGAGAAAGCTATTTCTAGTCTGACAAGATTCTCACTAAAATATCATGAAGATTAACTATCATGAGTGATGTTCTTCCAATGTTATAATATAGATTTTATGAGGAATGCTCACTGTGTGAGACTAACAAAAATCGATAAAACACATAACAAGCTTAAGAGACTAATAAAAACACACAACATTATGATGATTTTCAAACTGGAACTGGAAGAAAGGAGATATGGAAACACAAGTAAAGTAGACAATACACACAGTAAATTGGTAATAAGTCCTTAGTAGTATTATTCCATTTCATTCACAAAAAAAATTATAGTTCATATAAGTCAAAATTCTATAACCACCAACCAACCCTAAGTTCATATCAATTTCACATATATATACAAAATATGATATTGTCATCTTCCACAGAAAAAGGTAAATATGTTTCAACAGTTATTACAACCTCGTGCAAGAGGTAAGGCTTATCTAAAAATTTAATACAGAGTGCCATGACATAATGAAAATAAACAACATTAAGGCTAACAATTTGGAGTGGTTTGAATGATGTGGTAGTCTATGGGAAGACTCCTCTTCTATTCTAGTGCAACCAACTCCACAAAAAGTGTAAACAACAGTGAAAATGGCATGTGGTTTTTCATTGAATGTTTCCTGGTACCTTGTAGAAACGTGTTGGTGCTGAGAGTAGTGGTAGAAAACTGTTTCAGAGAAACTTTTCCGCTGTTCCTCTGTTCCTTTCCTTCTTTGGTGGAAAACCCTTTGTAATGGTGGAAAACCCTTTGTAATGGCAGAAAACCTGAAAATTTTTGGATAGAATGGCGGAGGTTCATTTTATGAGAAATTACAAAGAAACCCTTTGAAAAAGGTTTAATTGATAGGGGAGAGGTGGAGCAGAATGAATGATAAGCGGGAGGAGAAAAAAATTTAGACATATATCGCAATCACAAATCGGAGTTAGAGCGTTTAAACTTAAGACACAAACGGGATAAAATGCGATTTGCAATGGGGTGATGACATGGCAAAGAACTAGGACCGATCGCATATCACACATCACAAGTTTGGTTACGAGACACAAGAGTTAAATGTTAAAACTCGCGAAGTGAAATGTGCTATGAGAGAGGAGGTGACGTGGCATAACAAACAATGGGGTCGCTCAAAGATTAAACATCGGAAGTTTTATTATGAAACATGAGAGCTAAGTGTTGAAACTGGCGAAGTGCGATATTCGATGTGAACAGAGGGACATGTCATGATAGACGGTGGGACCACCCGCAAATCGAAAATCAAAAGTTTGAAGGGAGAGGAAGTGAATGTGGTAAGTGACATTTGCGAAAATGTGATACGAAAAGGTAGGTGGGGCCCTTTAAACGACTTTTCAAAGAAGAAAGTGAAAACTTCATTAAGTCATGGTAATATGATAAAAAGACTCCCGAAGCAAAAAAAAAGGCTTTATAAAATATTTGAGGCATATCAAAGGGAAGTATGGGTCCCAAACCATACCACAAATCAAATTTCGGGGGTTTTGTAGGAGATGGCAATTGTAATGTGAATGGGAGTTAAAACTACAAAGAGCCGATTGCAATGTAAGGTGAGGGGTCCACAATTTTTATTAAGTGCAGTAAGTTATATCATATAATATATGATATAACCAAGCTTTTGTTGTGGTGCGGGTAAAAATTGCAATAAAAGAAATATATGGTAAGTTAAAAAGGAAATATGATATGATTGTTGATGGGTGTGCGGAGCTGCTTTTTTACTATAAAAATTGGATTTTATGAGTTAAAAGGGTTTTTGAAAAGGGAAATGAGAGGCTAGACTTTGGGTTTTTTGGGAAAATGAAATGAATGAAGGTAGAAAATGAATTTTTCTCACCACTACACTTTGAAAACGACACTTTCATCTTATAATCAAACTGAAAAGGAAGATTGATTCCTTGGAGAATGATGACTAGACTTTGAAAATATTTGGAAAAAATGCAGTGCTAACAGTGGCTCCTATTGGGGGTGAAGTCCTCCCTGTGAGGCTTCAATGACTATAGACTTAGTGCCTTAAAAAATTTTGAAACTCAGAAAACTTCTTGAAAATTAAGACTAGGACTGATCATTGACTGACTGGACTCAAGACTGACCATATATAGAGATATAAGTACCATTGGGCATGGAGTTTAGTGACACATCACACCAGATATTTACAATGGAGTGACTCAACTGAATTTACTAAATAAAGAACCTTTTAAGACAATGACCATTTACTAGGCTTCCAGTCAGCTGATCATCATCCATATGTTTGAGTAGAAAAGTATTATTCTCCAAAACTTCAGCAATTTTAAATGGCCCACACCACAGATTGTCGAACTTACCATGTTTTCCATGGTATTCTCTCCTAGCATCCCAACACAGCACCAAATCATTCTCCTGAAACAATTGCTGATTTTCTCTTTTATCAAAAACAGATTTGACTTTAGCCTAATACTTCTGAACTTTTTCCAGCAATTATTCTTTGGTTTGGTGTGCCTCTATCAACTGTAGCATTCTCCTTTGAACTGAGTTTTCATGATCAAGTTCATCTTGTAGGAAGTTCATCACAGGAAGGGCTAATTGCAAAGGCATTAAAACTTCTATACCATATACAAGCTGAAGTGGAGACAATCCAATTGATTTTTTACCACTTACTCTATCTGCCCACAGAGCATGTATCAGCTGAGTGTCCCAATTCCTCTTATTTTCAGGAAGCATTTTCTTAATAATCCTTACCAAACTTGTATTGGATGACTCAGCCAAACCATTAACTTGAGGGTAATAAGGTGTGGAATGAGTCAATTCAATCCCATATTGCTTACAAAATTTGTACATCTTGGTGGACTTAAAGGCCATTTCATTATCAATTACTAATTTCTGTGGATAACCAAATATTGACATAATATTTTCCAATAGGAATTTAATAATTACCATATCAGTAGCATTTCTAGTTGGTATAACTGCAATCCATTTGGTGAAATAGTCTGTAGCTGTGAGAATCCATCTATGCTATCATGATGAAGGTGGATGAATTTCACCAATGAAGTCTAGCCCCCACTATTGGAAAGGAACATCTGCTGAAATAGGAATGAGAGGTAATGGTAGCAATTTCTGTTTACTAGCAAATTTCTGACATTCAACAAAACTCTTGACTTTGGAAAAGACATCAGAGAAAATATTTGGCCAATATTAGCAAGCTCTTAAGATTTTATTTGCAGTGGCTCTCCAATATAAATGCCCTCCGCATACTCCTGCATGTATCTCTGTCATAATCTTCTGGGATTCTACTTCATCTACACATCTTAACAAGACCCCAACAGGATATTTCCAGTAAATATGGTCTTCCAAAATGCAATACTTCACAGCTCTCAATTTAAAAGCTCTCCTTTTAGACTTCTCCATTTCAAGTGGACAATTAAAATTTAACAAGAAGTAAACTATATCCTTGTACCAATCTGAATTGAATATTTCAGGATAATTAGCAATACCTTCTCCATCTTCTCCTTCATCTGCCTCTACATTCATATTTAAAGCTTTGCAGTTAGATTCATCCATCAAGCGAGCCAAGCCCTGAACCTTTAACAATTTAGTTGGTTTGATTTCAACATCGAATTCCAAAATCTTGGTCAGCCATCGTCCTCTCTTTCCATCTATATCTAGTTGCAGCAACACATCCTTAACAGTGATATCGGGTGCAAAAGAAATTATTTTTGAATGCAGCACATAAACTCAAAAAGACTTCAAAGCCTTAACTAGTGCATATGCTTGTTTTTCAATCAAGTTGTACTTTAATTCAGTATCCCTTAAAGCACAACTGAAAAATTAAATTGGCTGCTCTAAACCTTCCTTATTCTTCTGTAATAAGACAGTTGCAATTGTTTCTTCTGAAGCATATGAAACAATCAGAAAATCCTTTTCAAAGTCAGGACTTATTAAAACTAGAGCTTCAGTCAAGGCAGATTTAATTGCTGAAAAAGAATTCTTTGCTTCATCTCGCCACTTAAATTCTACATCTTTTTTTAGCAAAACATTTATATCTTTGATCAGCGCTGCAAAGTTAGGAACAAAACGCCTCAGAAAATTGATTTTCCCTAAAAAATGACTGCAATTCCTTCTTATTTCTAGGCAAACCAATCTTCTGAATAGCTTCTATTCTTCCCAGATCAATATAGATGCCACTTTCTATTACAATATGTCCCAATAACTTACCTTATTGGACAACAAAATATGACTTTTTAGGGTTTAAGGACAAACCAAACTTTCTACATTTGTCGAAAACTTTCTTTAGATGTTTCAAGTGGTCTTCATCAGATTTTGAATATACTGTGATTTCATCCAAATAGATGACCACAAATCTATCCTTTTCTCCTGTAAAGGCAATCTCCATTGCCCTTTGAAATGTTGCACCTGCATTCATCAAACCAAATGGAATTTTATTGTACATGAATGTGTCCCAGGGTGTGGTAAATGTTGTCTTTTCTCTGTCTTGTCTGTCAACTGAAATCTGGTTATAGCCTGAAAAGCCATCAATCATTGACAATATTTTGGATCCTACAACCTTCTGCAAGATATAATCCATCTTGGGTAGTGGATAGTTATATTTTAAGGAGCACCGGTTCAGGTTGCGAAAATCAACACAAATCCTTATTTCTCCATCATTTTTCCAGACTCAGACTGTATTAGCTACCCAGTTAGAAAATCTCAAAAGCAGAATAATATTTACTTCCCATAATTTTTTGATTTCTTTCTCAGTGATTGGAAGCAGCATGGGATTGATGTGTCTGATTTTTTGTGCTACAGGATTTGAATCTATTTTCAAATGGATCTTGTGTTCCATTATGCTCTTATCATAAGTTTTCAACTCACTATAAGACCATGCAAAATATCAGCAAATTCCCTCAGTAGTTTGATATATTTTTTTCTGGTTTCTTGAGGAAGGAATTTGGACACTTTGACTAATCTAGGCTGGTCTTCTATACCAATGTTACATTCTATTATACTCTCTCCATCAACCTTGATTTCAGGCTTGATAAAAACATCATTATTATCAAACAATATTTCTAAAGGAACCAAACCCTTAGTAATAAAGTTAGTTTTCAAATCTATAATTTTTTTCTCGATCATAGTTTTCTTAAAAGAGCTGCTACTTTGATTATCAACAATTTCCTGCTCATCATCAACTTGTATGTCTGCAAAATCTTCTACACACTCTAAAATTTTTTGAATCTCCCTGTCATCCTCAAATACTTTCCAGTGCTTGATGTTATCAAGAATTGAAGGTCTGTTTTTTATTTTAACATTATAGACTACCTTGACATGTAGAGGAACTTTGAAATTACTAGCAGCAATAGCTAGTGTGTTGGAAATATGATGCAGAGTGTTGTCCTTGATGGTAACCCACTGAATGAAGATGAAGACATGCGACTGTTGACATGTGTTGTCCTTGATGGAAAACCACCTGATGAAGTTATTCTTGACTTGATGGACTTGGTAAATGATGTAAATCTGATGTGATATGATGATTGTTAGCAATATGGTGCTGAGTGTTGTCCTTAAATGGCAACCCATTTGATGAAGATGATGGCAACTTACTTGATGAAGTTGTGCTTGAGAGAATATGTTCCTGATGAAGAAAATATGATGTATCTACAGTGTGTACAAAAGGCAATGAAGAAAGGAATTCAAAATGTGCTCAAAATATGATGAAAAGAGTATGTCTCTTTGTATACGCGGATTGGCCTAGGGGAAGTCGCGTATGCACGCGGAAAAGAACGTGCCAAGTCGCGTATGGGCTAAAGCGCTCAAAAAGTGCAAAACCAAGGGTAACCACCATGGTATTGACCCATGGTATTAGGTAATGATCCGCCTAATTGACCCCGTCCAGGTAGTTTTGGGCTCATGGTATTGTTTTGGCCCATGGTATTGAAAAAGGGGCTCATGGTATTGAAAAAGGATAATCCTATATAAAGAGATGAAATTCATTATGCAAATTATGAGTGTGGGTGCAAGATGTCTGAGCTTGAATGAATACTTCTCTCTGAAGTATATCTGAATGGAAAGGGTTACACTTGAATGATAAATCTGAATGTATGATGCACCAATGATGAAGAAGAGGATCTAGATCTGAATTTCTCTTGTATTTGCTAGATCTGATTATGGAAGGCTTAGATCTGTGATGAGGCGAGCATCTAGGCGAACATCTGTCTGAAGCAAAAGGGTAGATCTGAACTGATTATCTGATCTGATGAAGTATGCTGCTCTGTAATGATTGAAGATCTATACGCTACTTAGCCGCGGAGGAAGCGCGTATATACGCAGCTTCAGCGAAGAGAAAGCGCGTATGCGCAATAAAATATACACTGAGGTATACGCTGGTTTGTGTGGACGGAAGCGCGTATATACGCGACATCAGTGAAGGGAAAGCGCGTATCCAAACTAGGGTTTGCTGAAGCAAGGGGTATGAAATATCTGATCTGTTCTGCTGTGTTTCTGCTATCTGATCTGTGTTGATATGTATCTGTTGGTGATGTATGTTTATGCTTAAAAGTATGGAAAGGGCCCAGTATGAAAATATGATGAAACGTAGCACCGCAAGTTGTGTTTCTATTAATTGTTGGATCCGATTAACGAAAATTGATGAAACGTGGTGCATATTGGGTGCGGGGTTGTAGCCTTGATCGAGGGGGTCATAGCTCCCTTCCGGCGGAGTGAGAGTAAACGAGATCGGGAGTCGTAGCTCCCTCCGGGGAGAAGGCCCACAGTGGCAGTACAGAGGTTGGAGCTCCGCTTCCGGGGAGAGGAGTGATGACGGGAGTGGTGCTGTGTGAAGTATGTTGGTAAATCTGCTTGACATATGTTGTAAGATGTTTTCTCTATAATAAAATATTGAAGGCTGAGCAGCTGCAGCGGTGGTTTTCTCCCGACTTGGGTTTCCACCTAAAAATCCTGGTGTTCATGTGTGATGCTTTGTGTGATGGTTTATTCTGTTGTTACTGCACATGTTTACTGATAACCTAACAGCAGATGAATGAATATTGCAAAGAACTAAGTTAATAAATATCTGCATATTTAGATCTCTGCTAATACGTGAGTTGTATGAATGATATCCGCGTATATACGCAAGTCTGGTTCATGAAAGTAGCGTATGCATTTTAGAAGCAAGAAAAGGTGAAAGTTTTGAATATGCAGTAAATACTGATTCACCCCCCCCTCTCAGTATTTTTCCCAACAATTGGTATCAGAGCGTGGTCCTTCTGCAGAAGCTTGATCGCTTGAAGGAGATCCGTCGCAATGGGAAGTCAAGAAGGAGTAATGTCTATAAAGCCACCTCTATTCAATGGAAGCAATATGATATTCTGGAAGGTACGAACAAAAGCATATCTGCAAAGTCTTGGTGCAGATGTATGGGCAATCGTGCAAGAAGGTTATCAATACCCGGCAAATATTCCTACTGATGCAGCTGAAAGAAAGAAGTATGAAATCAATGCCAAAGCAATGAATGTCTTATTGGGAAGCATGTCTGAATCAGAATTTGCTAAAGTGATGCAGCTACATTCGGCAAAAGACATATGGGACAAAATCATTCTAAGCTATGAAGGAGACACAAAGGTAAAAAGTGCAAAACTCCAAACTCTTAGAATTGAATATGAAATTTTGAAGATGCATAGTGATGAAAGTGTTGCCAGTTTCTTTCTTCGTCTAGATGATATTGTAAATCGGATGAGAAATTTGGGTGAAACCATATCTGATAACACTCTGGTGGAAAAGGTCTTAAGATCTTTGACTTCAAAATTTGACTCTAAAGTTTCAGCTATTGAAGAAAGGCAAGATCTGCAAACGCTCACTATTGTTCAATTACATGGTATTCTGACTGCTTTTGAAATGAGACAAGGAGGTCCTTCTCAAATAAGAGAAGCTGCTTTTAAGGCATCTACAAAAGGAAAGGAAAAGGAAGTTGTCGAAGAATCTAGCTATATATCCGATGAAGAAGAAGCGAATTTCGTGAGAAAGCTCCAACTAGGTACTGGAAGATTCAAAGGTAAGCTTCCCTTCAAATGTTTTGAGTGTGGAAAAGTTGGTCACTATGCTGCTAAATGTCCTTATAGAGAAAAACATGGTAAAGGGAAACAATTTGAAAATAAAAAGAGTTATTATGCAAAATAAGATGATGATGAAGTGTCCAGTGAAGATGAAGAAGATTCTAACCATGATCTGAAAGTGCTCATGGCAAAGAAGAAAAAGAAGAAGCCTACTCGAAACAAGGAGATCTCTCAGAAAACATGGTTAGCAGAAATTGAAGAAGATGAATCAGATAGTGATTGGGGTCATCCTTTGAATGATCTTCGTTGTACAAACAATAGTGAAGATAGTGAAAGTAAAGTTGTGGATCTAGAAGAAGCTCTCAAGGTTAAAGTTGAAGAACTACAAAGTTCATCTAAGACGCAAGAATCTATCAACAAAGAGATGATCTCTCAAATGGAAAAACAAATAGAAATGCTGAATGGACAGGTGGACAAGTATCAAAGGTTTCATACTTATGCATCCAATCTAATTAAAGAACTAGAAGCAGAAATCAACGATCTAAATGCAGATCTCGAAAAATCAAGCAAGAAGAATGAAGGACTTGAAGCTGCAATCATCTCTCTACAAACAGATCTTGAAGCATCAAGTAAGAAGAATGAGGAACCTCTACAAACATTTGAAAAGGAAGGCCTTGAAGCAGAAATCATCTCTCTCGAAGAAGATCTGGAAAAATCAAATAAGAAGAATGAAGAGCTGCAACAAACATGTGAAGAAAACGAAAATTGGTTGAAAGAAGAGATTCTAAATCTGAAGGATCAAGTAGAAGATGGAAGAAGGAAAGAAGAAAGCATGACAAAGCAATTTCAAGCCTTGGAAGTTGAGGTAAACATTCTCAAAGGTAAATTAGAAGAAAAGGTAAAACTTTTGAGGTTTCATGATAGTACTAATATTTTGGACAATATTCTAAGTAATCAAAGGTCTCCTACTATCAAACTTGGTCTTGGTTTCCATGAAACTGTTAAAGGAGAATCTAGCTCACAAGGAGGTGCTAAAGAATCAAAGGACATCAATGCAAAATCTGAAGTGTTGAAAGAAACAAAAGATCAACCAACAATCATGAATTCTCAAAGGAATTCATTCAAGAACGTTGAATGTTTTAAATGTCATATCTATGGGCATGTTGCAGCAAATTGCAGAAGCAGAACAATTCAGCCACAAACAAACAGATTCTATTCAGAAAGGTACTCTGGTAGCTTCAAGGGATATTGTTTCTCATGTAACAAGTATGGACATAAAGCAGCTGATTGTAAAAGGAGGAAGATTAGAAATACTCATCATGATTCTTATGCTTATTACTCTAGACACATGAGATGTTATTCTTGCAACAAGTATGGACATGTAGAAAAGGAATGCAGGTTGAACAGATATGAGAAATTGGATAACTTCCAGCACACAAATAGAAAGTTGAAACAAATCTGGAAAAAGATGGAGGGATTGAATAAGAATCAATCTAGAGAAGAAAATGATTTTTTTGTGGATGCTCTAGAAGACAATGATTTTCTTGAAGAAAACACTCAATTCAAGATGGAGGACCGATCAGAAACGTAGGGAATTCTGACCCTACTACAGTCATCTGCTTTTGAAGCTGACTTTTCTTATTGACTGCAGGAATGATGTGGGATACATTATGAGATTTAGTAATGTATCGTCACAGGGGGAGCAATGCATGATGACTCTCATGGTTGATTTGATTATTTTGGTTATGTTTACTTCTGACAGCGCATCTGATGTGGAAAGGACAGGTACAGGAGGTACAAACTCAGGAGGAAATGAAGGAAGATGAAAATTTTCTATGCTTCACTTTCCATACGCGGGTTATATTAACAAAAGTCGTGTATACACGCGAGTTCATCAGACGAGCGTATGCATTGATAAGAAGAAATTTATATACTAGTGAAGATCTGGAGCGAGGAGGTTTAGGGGGAGCCTGGTCATTGATAATAGCGTATTGACTCAATTTCAGCTTAGTTTCTCAGTTCTAAATAATGAAGAAACGGTACATGGTTTCTTGTGTTGAAGATTGTGGATGAGTCCTGTTTGCTTGTTGATGAAGAGTATTCATTGTTGAGATGGAAGTCCTATAATTTGGAGATAAGGGCAGCCCATGCAGAGATTGTTGCTGATGACTTGCTGATGAACGTTTTCAGGTTGCACAAGTTAAGAAGGAGCACTGGTCTAGGGGGAGTAGCAGGTTGATGATTGCATTGTTGGCAATATGATTGCTTATTCTTTGGTTTTTGTGATACTCATGCTCAAATGATGATGACTTGGTACATGGTTTATTATGATGAGATTTTGAGCCCTGGTTGCTGATAAGTATCTTTTGTGCTCACACATGGATGAGGTGGATGTCGTTTGATTCAGAAATAAGAATAGATCATGCAGAGTTTGTTACTATGGTTGAGATATTTTGCCTACATATGTTACTTCATGTTAAATCTTGAAGATCATGGTGATTTTGGACCACATGGATGATTGCTTGACACATATTTGAAGATGCTGTTCTGGTATGATAATCTCTCTTGGAAAGAATGTATTGATGCTGCACGGAATATGAAGACTTGGTTACTAATGCGCTTATGCTACCACCATTGGATGACGCTTAAAGACACAACTACTCTATCTATCTGTAGTCCAGGGAAGCATTCAAATATCACAGAAAGAAGCTGAACACTGTCTTTTCTCACAGAGGATCAGATCTGGTTAAATTTAGAAGATGGTATGGGATACGCGGGTTTCATGAAACACAGTCGCGTATATACGCGAGTTCCTGCACAGAAAACCGCGTATGTCTGATTGCTGACAAATTTTTGCTTGGAGTCAGCTCTCTTCCGCGCAGCTGCAATGCTATTTGGTATCTCTGATACTGTTTGGTATCTCTGGTGGTGTTCCAGTTCTCATAATTCTATTCCTAAATGTTTTGATAAAGATGCCTTGATGATTTGTTGGTGAAAATGTTCAGGATGCACAAACTAAGGGGGAGCCTTAGTCATATGGAAAGGATGCTTGGATGCACGGATTCAGGGGGAGCATTAGCTCTACTGAGTATAATGCATTGTTGGCATTATGATGGTTCTGAAATATGTTCTCTTTCTTGAGGACTTTCTGGTGGTGGTCTTAAAGTTATATTGGTAGTTTGATGAAAAGGTCTTGTTGAGACCCATGATGTAAATTTGTAATATTCAGTCATGTAAGGACTTGTCAAAATCTGTAAACCCACTTGGTTGGGTAGCTGAGTCAAATTTTGTAAACTCACTTGGTTGAGTAGCTGAGTCAAATGTGTAAACCCACTTGGTTGGGTAGTTGAGTCTCATATGAAAATCCACTTGGTTGGATAATTGATGTAAGTATGAGTCTTTGGTGATAGGAAGCTCATAGAGTCATATACTTCATTGAAGAATATGTTTGAAGATTCAGCATGAACTCAGGGGGAGCTTGGTCATTTCAGTACATATCAGATCTGCAGACCGCTTCTTCCACATGAGGAGAAAAGGGGGAGAGTATGTTGGTTTTGATCTGCCCTTTGCCCTTGATTTCAAAGGGGGAGAGTGACATGGTGTTTGAATGAAGAGAAAGAATGGTGTCACAAATGGAGAGAGTGACATGGTGTCATTGTATTCTTAATGTACCTATCTGTTGTGGTAACCAAACACCATCGTGGTTGCCATCAAGTCCAAAGGGGGAGATTGTTGGAAATATGATGCAGAGTGTTGTCCTTGATGGCAACCCACTGAATGAAGATGAAGACATGCGACTGATGACATGTGTTGTCCTTGATGGAAAACCACCTGATGAAGTTATGCTTGACTTGATGGACTTAGTAAATGATGTAAATCTGATGTGATATGATGTTTGTTGACAATATGATGCTAAGTGTTGTCCTTGAAAGGCAACTCACTTGATGAAGATGATGACAACTTACTTGATGAAGTTGTGCTTGAAAGAATATGTTCCTGATGAAGAAAATATGATGTATCTACAGTGTGAACAGAAGGCAATGAAGAAATGAGTTCAACATGTGCTAATTCTATGATGAAAAAGAGTATGTCTCTAGGTATACGCGGATTTGCCTAGGGGAAGTCACGTATGCACGCGGAAAAGAACGTGCCAAGTCGCGTATGGGCTAAAGCGCTCAAAAAGTGCAAAACCAAGGGTAACCACCATGGTATTGACCCATGGTATTGGGTAATGATCCGCCTAATTGACCCCGTCCAGGTAGATTTGGGCTCATGGTATTGTTTTGGCCCATGGTATTGAAAAAGGGGCTCATGGTATTGAAAAAGGATAAACCTATATAAGGAGAAGAATTTCATTGTAGAAAGTATGAGTGTGGGTGCGGAAATGTACGAGCTTGGATGAATAATTCTTACGGAAGTAGATGCGAATGGAAAGGGTTACATGGCAGATCGTACATCTGAATGTATGATGCACCAAGCGTGAAGAAGGGGATCTAGATCGAGATTGCACTTGTATTTGCTAGATCGATTATGGAAGTTAATCAACACGATGAGAAGTGAACATCTGGCATATTCGCATGCAGAAGTGAAGAGGTAAATGCGAGCGAATATCTGATACGAAAGAAGTATCTTTATCTATTAGTTGAGATCAAAGGTTAAGGGTCCTGGTGGAAACGTATATACGCGACTTCGAAGAGAAACGACGTATGCGCGATAAAATACATCTGAGATGTATCTGTTTGATTTTATTATGGACGACGTATATGCGACATCGATGGCTCAGCGCGTATGCAAACTAGGGTTCTTTGAAGAAGAATTATGATAAAACGATACGATGCTGGCTTTGTGAAATTACTGTCGATGTTTGTATTGATAAGTATCTATTGGTGATGTATGTTTGTGCTTAAAAGTATGAAAAGTGTCCAGTCTGAAAATATGATCAAACGTGGCCTGCAAGTGGTGTCCTAGTGGAAGCTTTGGATCCAGTGTGAAAATTGATGAAACGTGGTCCATAGAGGTGCTGAGGGTTGTAGCCTTCAGTCAGGGGGTTGTAGCTCCCTTCCAGGTGAGGCTGGTAAACGAGAGCAGGGGGTCGTAGCTCCCTTCGAGGAGAGGTGCAGTGAAACGAGTGAAGTGCGTGGCTCCTTCGGAAACCTTGGCAGGTGGAGGTCATTACAGCCCTTCGGGAGAGAATCTGGTAAACGAGCACAGGTTGGTGCCTGCGTGCTGGTCAAGTCTGCGCCAGCACATATGTTGTAAGATGTTTTCTCTATAATAAAATATTGAAGGCTGAGCAACTGCAGCGGTGGTTTTATCCCGATTTGGGTTTCCACCTAAAATCCTGGTGTTCATGTGTGATCCTTTGTGTGATGGTTTATTCTGTTCTTACTGCACATGTTTATTGTTTATTGAACATCTGATGAATGATTGATGGAATAATATAAGTGAAGATTTAATGACAGATCTAGATCTCTGTGTATACGCTAGTTTCATAAAGGGGATCCGCGTATATACGCTAGTTTATTGAAGGAAAGTAGCGTATGGGTTTTAAGGAATGAAAAAGTAAAAATATTTGATTATGCAGTAAATACTGATTCACCCCCCCTTCTCAGTATTTACTATATTTAATGTAGTTTTCAAGTGGAAGGAAGGTTCTGAGTTTTGGACCTCCTGGACAAATATTTTTGTACTCAAAGATTCAAAGATTAGTGAATGAGTAAGCAAGTTTCTGGCATTTTGTTTATGTTGAAATGTATTCCAGTTTTCATTATGTATTTCCTTCTATGAATAAAACAAGGTTATGAGCAACAGGTCTCTTCTTAGTTCTGTGTATAAGAGTTAAAAACCTTAATTGGCGCTCCTTTGTTTTAAATATTTCTTTCACATGTTTCTTTTAGAGTTTGGAATGG
>CM076581.1:866609667-866657529 GCA_034641835.2 Pinus albicaulis | reverse complement strand
GGGTTTTAGATTTTAGAGGGGCAAATTTTTTATATAGAACCTATTTTGTATAGTTTTGTATAAATAGCCCCAAAATTATTTTAAAAATAAATAATTATTATGGTTTAGCCAAGAAAAATAAGAGCGGATAAACCTGAAATGTTGCATTCGCCTTCGATTCACCGCTGTGTGATTTTATGGGGTTGTATTCGCCCCCGATTTACTAACTTGCAGGGTTTTGGATCTGCATTCGCCCTTTGATGATGCTGGGGTTGCGTATGCCTGCGGCCTGCCGCCTCAGATTTACGATTTACGTAACTGTAGGAGACCGGGCAGCGGTGTTGGAGAGGGTTCAGCAAGGGTCTGTTGCATTCTTTGGTGGAGATTCCTCTACATCGTTGGAAGGAGAGGGGACTTGGTCTTTGGGATGGTGGTATTCACTTACGAGACAGAAGGTGTTGGCGGCTGGAGGTATCATAATTGGACTGATCCTTACTTTCCAGCTTTCTCTTGGAAGATTTACTGGTCAGCTGACTACCTACAGCTTGCAAGTTACCACTTTGCTCATCTACCTTACATTCTCCTGCAAGTACTGAAATCCTGGTTTCACCTACATTTTTATTGGCACGAGTAGATATTCTCGTTTATTCCGAATTAATATTCACCAGATTTTTAGCAGAAAGGGTACCTTCAGCTTCCAAGTTACCACATTGCTCATATGCCTTGCGTTATCCTGAAAGTTTGAAACCCTAGTTTCACTTCCATTTTTCTTGGCACGAGTAGATCCTGTAGCTGATTTCAAACTAATATTCACCAGTTTTTTAGTAGAAAGGTGTGGAGAGTTTGGATTCACTGCAAGAGGGGAACTGGTTTGTGCAATTGAATTCAAATACTATGAATGACATTATGAGTGGGAGGTTGGATCTCCAGCCTGGTAGAAGTAGGGCATGAGAAGGGTAGGCATATGCCAAGGAAACGTGGTCATGCATGAAAGGGTGGTCTCGAGGGTGAAATGGAGGAACGAAGGCAGAAAGAAGACCCAAACTTGGACTCGGAGTCCACATAAAGTCATCACTCCATGGAAGCAACTGCGGTTTCTCCATCTAGGTCACTTGGTCAAGTCAAGGCTCCGACCACCTTGGATGTGATTTCAGTCCAACTGCAACAGATCAGGGATAATTTTTGCTTCCATATGCCCCCTTAATGTGTTTCCCTGCTCCCATGTTCCTGTTTGCCGGAATCCTGGTGCAACATAGGTGAAATTCAGGTTTAAAGTTTCTGCTCTAAGGTACATTAATTATTTGAACTATGCCCTGATTTGTTATGTTTCTCTAGTCTGATTTCATGCAATCAACTCGTGATAGCTAGGATTGTGGTAGGATTCCCATGAATAATAGGTCTATTGGTTTTTGGTTTACAATATTATTTTGATTGAAAATACATCTTTTGTTTGTAATCATTGTCTGTAATTCTGGTATGGTCGGAGATCACAGTTGTAGGGTTTGACTTGTTTACAGGTTGGCTTGAGGAAAGGCTCCAAATCTTTTGCTGAAGCACGTGCAGCAAGATTTTCAGAGGAAAATGGAACACTTGGTGAAATGACAAAGACTTTGTGTGGCAGTGACCTTGTGTTACTTTTGATATCTGATGCTGCACAGGTTGGCACAACATTCTCTATATTACGGTGGCACATTTTATATAGAATCTTTCCATTGGAGAGATAATAATGCAGTTTCTATTGTTGTGAATGCTATTGATTGGTGGGCATTTTGTACAATTAAAGCAAACCCCCTCTAATTTGATTTCTGATCTTGCAGGCAGACAATTACAAGAAAATATTTTCTGCAATGAAACCAAACAGCATACTTGGTATCTCTCATGGATTTTTACTGGGGCATTTGCAGTCCTGTGGAGATGAGTTCCCCAAGAACATTAGTGTGATAGATGTCTGTCCAAAGGGCATGGGACCATCTGTGAGACGGTTGTATGTCCAGGGCCAGAAGATTAATGGTGCAGGAATAAACTCTAGTTTTGATGTGCATCAGGTGTTTGTACCTTGAAAATATATATTCACATTTTCAATTTTGTTTAAAAGTTCTTTGATGCTTATGCTTTCAATGAAATCACAAACTCATTGCTATTTCAATAAGTTATGGAGTTTTCTTATGTGTGTTTGTCCAGGATGTTGATGGGAGAGCAACAGATGTTGCTTTGGGATGGTCAGTTTCTTTGGGTTCACCATTTACATTTGCAACGACCCTGGAGGATGAGTACAAGAGTGATATTTTTGGGGAGCGTGGTAACTATTATTTTAAGGACCTTTTGTTCTGTTTTATTTATAATTGGCATGCTAGGATTGAGTTGGTCTTTTATGATTTACAGGGATCTTGTTGGAAGCTGTACATGGTATAGTTGAAGCATTGTTCGGACGATATACCGAGGGTGGAATGGATGAAAAACTTGCTTACAAAAATACTGTGGAAGGAATAACTGGGATCATATCAAAAACTATCTCGACAAAGGTGTTTTCTGATTTTGGTGAAACTAAAAGCAGATTTTAGGGATCTCTGTTCATTGGTTATAGAATGATCATAGGATGCTGTTTTCTACTATGGCACATTGGACATACAATTTGTCATGCACTGATTTTCATTTTTATTGCTCTTGAAATGGTTTGAATTTCTTATGGTTATTCTAAATTTGAACTTATTATACAATTTGCAGGGATTGTTAGCTATATACAATTCTCTGAATGAAGGAGGAAGGAGGGATTTTGAGATGGCATACAGCGCTTCATATTATCCCTGCATGAAAATTTTGTATGAGTGATACGAGGATGTAGCTTCTGGAAATGAGATCCGAAGTGTTGTCATGGCAGGGCGTCAGTTTCTTGTAAGCTTTTTGCTTGGCTGCAACTTCATCTGGTTCAGAGCTAGAGTCTGAACTGCTCTAGTGTCAACCTTTAAACCAATAAATTCATTGTGAATTACAGAGGTCAACTTACCAATGAAATTGTTTTCTTGTGATCCATCACTCAGTGTTTGTGGCGTACCATCTGGTTTAAGCACAACTGCTGCAGCCCATTCTGTTAACAACTCTGGCTTCTGCTTTTGCAATAACGTTAGCCATTGTAACAATCTGCCTTCAAACCCAACAATTAGCAGATTTACACTTTCTACTGCAGAGTTTCCTCCTGACATATATGTCTTATAAGCAGTAATCATTTGTTCCAACATCAATTCAATTTCCATAGCATTCTTATTTTCTATGGACCATGCACAAACTGCTGTAGAAGACCATTATTTATGGGGATAGCTATTAGCTGTCTCAGAAATGTCAGGTGCACTAGTCCACCTAGAGGAAACATTATCAGGAATGTTTGCATGGATCTCATCTTTTAAGACATTTATCCTAAAAGGATCTTGATCAGGGTCTGGATATGTGATCAATTCTGGCATAGCTGAAATTTCTTCTGATGTCATCTTAGCAGAGGGCAAGAAAGAGTATCTTGATTGGTCATATGGCAACTGCAAAGATTTTATTTTGAATTCTAGAGAGGGTTTGGATATAACATTTTGGCTAGAACTTGGGAAAGAAATTAGAGACATTTCTTTCTTCTGAGGTTTCTTTAAACAAGACACCTTATCAGACATATCATCAACATATGACTTAAGTTCTGCTACAGCTCTCTCTATACTATCAGTATCTTTTCTAATCACATCAGTATCAGCATGAACTTGTATTATCATATCACTTTGTGCATTCAAAGTGACCTTCAACTGTTTGCTCTGACTTTGGATCTCAGTCAGGATTTTCTGCATGCAAGTATCAAACTTTTTTGACAAGGCAGCAATATTGGCATCAATATTTTTCACAACTGGTTTGACTTGACTTCTTTGTTCATTTCCTATCAGGTTTACTTTGCAATTCAGAATCTTATGACTTTTATGGATTCCTAAGTTAGCCCAATTTAAGCCTGCAACTGCAGCTCTGGAATCTAACTTATCAGAATCAACCTGCAAAGGCCTTAATTCATAAGCCATATTATTCTGATTGATCTTCAGATCTTCCCATGGGGGAAATTCTGTTGTAGTCTTTGTTGTTTCACCTGCTGCATTTGTCCAATAATGTCTACCAGCTTTTGGTTCACTACCTTCATCTTCTTGCATCATAGCAATAGTAACATCATAGCCTAAAGTATTCTGAAAGATTTCAGCATATTTTCTCTTATTAGGCTTTCTACTCATTTCAACAAATTTTTGAGAGAATTCTATTGTTCCACATTTTCTGTATCCTTTTGGCAATTTCTGTTCTTTCTGTTCAGGAAGATTTCCATAGTACCACTCATACAAGGACACCCATTTATTGTTTGTTTCCATATAGCTTAGCCAATTTTTTGAGTTCTGTTCTCTGAATTTATAATTGTATTTGGCTTGGTATTGTTTCGCTAATGGATGTGTGTCAACATCATTCAGAAAGATTTTCTGCATGGACTTATCACTTTTAACAAAAGGACTGAAACCAAACTTGTATCTTTCAAGGAACATTAATTCTTCAATTGGCAATCTATCTTCTTCAGGGACTTCTAAATTCGCTTGAACCCTTTGTTTTGATAATTCAATGTATCCTAGTCCTGGCTTTGCCTTATATTTCTTTTGTCTTACACTCTCCGCTCTTAGCATGTTAATTTCAAAGGGCTTTCTCACACACTCATATTTGTTACATTCAGGGTCAGAACATTGACTAGCAGGAGGTAGATTAAGCCTTCTATCATGGACAGGAATTGTACTTGATGGCAAGTGATTCATTAGTCTTGAAGAAATAACATTTTCATCTGGCCTTCTTTCATGTGTCACTGGTTCATTAACATAACCAATTGATGCATTTCTAGAAATCTTTCTTGCATTTAAAGCATCATTTTTCAATTTTTCATAAACTTCTTTATCAATCTGAATCATTTTCTGAGATGACTCACCATGCTGCAATCTGCGAGAACTCTGATTATTCTGTGGGAATCTAGTAATGACTTGTCCAGGATGTTCTTCTATACAATGATTAGACAGATATTCAGGCTGTCTATGAAGGTTATTCCAGGCAGTGTTCCAGGATTCAGGGGGTCTGAGATCCTTTTTAAATATAGCCTGTGGGCTAAGAGGACTGCAATTAGAATCATACTGGATAAGTGTAACTGAAGCAGAACCTTCAGAGGGTGCTTTCAACACAGCAGGGATTGTTGTATTATAGAATCTCACACAAATTGTGTAAAAGATAGAGAGATTCTTTGATTCAGATTCAAAATTCTCATATCCTTTAGTTTGGACTCCTAATTTTAGAACCTTCATGATATTAGAATCGTCCAAAGAAACTGAGAAATTTGGATGAACGTAAAAGGAAATTGGGCCTTCAGATAATGGAGTCTGTATTCCACCTATAAAAGCTTCACTAAAAGTTTTCCACCTATTGTCTAATAAAGCACAGAATGCAAAAGTATGCAGACCTTGTCTGTGTAAAGCATTCAAGCCAATCTTGACTAGACCAATATGGGCAAACTTATATCCTTTCTTTCTAGCTCTTTCAACATCTTTCAATTGTAGCAAAGTAATAGGCATCATCTGATTGATAGACAACTTTGCTTTTACAACAGACTCTGTTATTTGAACTTGAGTATAAGCTTTCAAATTAAACACACCAAGTTTCTTATAGACATCATTTGCTGACACAGGAGGAAATTTCCAATCTGGATGAGGATTTTATTCTTCAAGAACTATTTCTAACTTATTTCTGACTGATATCCCTATTCTCCTTTTAATCAAAGAATAGATCATGCTCCTATTCAAGGAGACTCCTTTTACTCCCTCTCCAACATAGAGGAGATTCCCAACTTCCTTATAGAAGTCACATCCACAAGTCCTTTCATAAAAGCAGTAGCTCTCAGCTTCCATGGCTCCCTCTTTCCTCCACATCTCATTGTGCAGAGCATGCTTCCTTTCACAGAGCCATATTATTATGACAAGGCTTATTTGTTTTCCTGGTTAGGGTTTTCTGGTGGATGTAGTGTTTTTCTGTTATGCATTAGATCTACGTACACTTTCTTGTTTGTAATTTTAAAGTGTTATGAAAGACACACTAGTAGATTCCATAATGAAGAGTCTATTGCTTGTAATTTTTGAAAAATTGTTATGCTCCTTTTTCATTAAAACCAGTTGGATTGCTCCAGTATTAACATTAGGGTAATTCAATGGAACTAGTATTTGCTAAAGATGATACACGAACCTTAGGAGTTTGATTGACTTCAACAAAGCAAGTATTTGCTAAAGTTGATACACAAGCCTGATGAATATGATTTTGTTTGTGCAGTGGATTTTTTGGGTGGGACCTTTTGCTGGAGCTGCATTAGCTGCTGCCTACCACCAGTACATTCTGAAAGCAGCAGCCATCAAGGCCTTGGGATCGTTCTGAAGCAATGACAATGTGTAATTAGGTGACAATGGTTGTAGGTAGCAGTTGTCTGTGTTTCAGATGTGTAGGTCTACAGTAGATTAATAATTTCTATGGACTTATGTCTAGCACTGGATGAGACCAAATAGCAGCTCAGTGAAAACTGATTTGTAAAGGGTAGCTTCTTCTCTCAGGGCCTTCATCAGAGGTTGGATTGTTGACTTCTAAGAGACATAGAGGTTAAGGGAATCTGGCTTGAATCCAGTTCTGTTGCAGAAGTGATAAGAATGCTTGTAATTTCTGTAGAGGTTAGAAGTTGTGAATGAATGAACTCATAATTATACACAGTACAAGTTAAAAGGTAAGAGGACATATTCAACATATTTATCTTAGAAAAGAAAATGATAAAGCAGACATTTATGTAGCCCTTCTTTTATAATTTTGGTCAGGATGTGTGGTCAACTCTTCTCCTAGCACAAACAATTGTAATTAATTTTTCAATGGTTACTAGCACAGACAATTGTAATCTCATTTTGAATGTTGTTTCTCTGATCATTTAGTACTCATTTGTACTTTAAACATATCATGCCTTCAATCATTTCTAAACCATAGTGGCCTACATAAAATTCTCAAGGAGGCTTAGATTTCATGAGTGCATCTCTACCAGACTCTTCACAGTGTTCACATTGACAACATGAGCCCCATCAACATTCAATGTCTTCAATGATTGGAGTACTTTATCGCTGTACCAAAAATTCTCTCGTTTGGATTCTGAGGTCTTTGATAAGTGCATCTCTTCCACCAACCATACTGGCCTACCTAAAATTCTTTACACTTGTGGACAAGGAGGTTGGATTTGAAAAGTGTTGCTCTCCTCCCATTCTTCTTCTCAGTGTTTACGTGGTTATAAACATCATTGGAGAAAATGTGCCCACTCAAGAGTCAATGCCTTCAATTATTGCAATACTTTATTGGTGTACCAAAAATTCTCTTTTGGATTCTGAAGTCTGTGATAAGTCCATTTGCCCAATCAACCTTCAATGTCTTCAAGTATTGCAATAATTTACTGGTATGCCAAAATTTTCGCGTTTGGATTATGAGGTTTGTGATAACTGCATCTCTCCCACCATTTTTCTTTGCTTCCACATTCATTTCTACTGCATGGATCAAAGTTGGTATCAGAAGGTAGGATTATATCAAATTGATTGTGTTAACCTCATTTTAAATATATCAAATTGCTTTAAAAAAAATGAGACAATCAATAATAACAAGATTAAGATAAAGTGAACCTTGTTGTCATGGTTATCATAAGTTTATGCTGAAGAAATTATATCTTAATAAGATTAAACTTTATTAAATCATATTCGAAAGTATCATATTATTATTAAAAGTTTCAACATTATTTTTTTAATTAATAAAGTGTATTTTAATTTATTTTATTAATCTATCTATATATATAATTTATTTTTAAATATAAATTAGTCTTATTTATGAAAATAAAATCATATTAATATAAATTAATCATTCCATACTTTCTGTTTTTTTTGAAATTTTGAAAAACATTTAAAAGGAATTTTATTATATATCAATATTAAAATAATATGGAAAAAGGATTAATAGCTAAATTATTTTTATAAGTTATTATTATAGAGATAAGCTTTGGAATATATTATAAAAGTGTAAGGTTGCTTTTGCATTTAGAGTTATTGTGATAAGGTTATATGAGAATGATATTGTTATGTCTAGGAATATTAAGGGTTGATAAAAAGGAATTAATTGCAATATAGAAATTAAGAAAGATTCTCCCCTATCCCTACCTTTATTGACATTCACATTGACAAATTAGAGGCATGTTTGGAAGAAGTAGCCTTGTGGTTGCATAACCTCAACTAGATTAATCATCCCCTTTCTTCTTTACATTAGTGATATTGTTCTTACGGACATGACTCCACCTCATTTTGAGAAGCGAGGATTATTAAGGATTTTTGTTCTAGCATAGCTATGCGAGTAAACGCTAATAAAAAAGGTTGTAATAATCAATCGAGTAGTCTTTAGTGCGACTTTTTGAAGGCTTTTACGGTGACTTTTTACGGTGTAATTTCTCTAAATTCTGGCAGGAATTTATTGAAAAGAGAAGTTTGATTGCTAAATTTGCACAATCGAAGTGCCTTACAGGTTTTTGAGGGCGATGAATCCATATATAGAGTCAAAAAACCAGTTTGAATAACAAAAACCAAGATTTTACCTCAAAATTTTTCACCGGATTTCGGCACCTGAAACTTCAAAAAGTCGCACTAAAGACAGCTCCATAATCAATTACAAAAAGGTAATTTATGTTAATTGTGAGCGATAATAACAAATCAAAGAAAGTTATACAATAAGGTCTTGAAGTCAACCTTCATCACAATCTTAACTAGAAATACAATGTTGGGAAAATGATTAATAGAGAGTGGAAAACCAATTTTTGTCTTAGGTGCAATTGTAGGTCAACAAATTTTTGGTTTTGGAAAAAAGAAGAAGAAGCTCATATTTTAGACACCTCTTCATCTTTTTATCTTATATGGAGATGAATTTTGTTTTTGCATCATCTCTATAGAATCATAGAGGGAAATTGAGAAAATCCAAAAGTTTTTTATAGTTTATGATCTTATTAAATGCAATATACCCTATCCTATCTTATAGAAGCTAGTCTTTCACCCATTGAGAGTTTTCCTATGACTAAGTACCTAATATAGAAGGACAAGAAAAGTAACATGAAAACAAGTGGCTCCCTAAGATTGCTTCAAAATGCAGTCAAAATTTGGTGTGGCATAAAACTGGTTGGCATAAAGATTCTCAATCTTAGTCAAACTAGTGGAGAATAGAGGAGGCCACTCTAAAACGTGAACACCAATAAAATTTCTATCGCATATAAATTAAAGTTGAAATCATGGTGTGATAATGCAGTAGAGAATAAGAGAAAAACAAAATATTAAAAATTGGTCATTAACCATAATCCAAAGGATCAAGTGTCATATTCTTGTAGCTAGTTTTAAGAAGAAAAACATCATTACTAGAATAAAAATGAACTTTGAGGAGCTTAGGAATTGAGCAAGACCTAGAATTTCATAGGATGCAAGTAAATGTCATTGCGATGTTAGAAATGTGAAGGATGAAAAACACTTCCTTTTACAATGTCTTGCTTATTCTTATTTGTGACAGGAAATGAAGCTGGATTTGATGATTTTGGGACCTATTTTCACACAGATAGCGTTTGACTAGTATTAAATGATAAATAACTAATTGAACAAGACTAATGCAAAGCATCAATGGGCTCATTCAAGTACATGAAACTACCTTGATGTCTAGCTTTGACATCTTAGAAAATTTTAATGGTATATATGTTGCTTGTGTTTGGGGAATTTTGTTGAGTTTCGAGTTTTATATTTTCTTGGAGAATAATTATTGATATTTGGAAAATGTGTGATTTTATATTGGTATTGGAAACGAAGCTAGTTTTGATCTTTGATTGGAAATGAAATCAGATTTGATGAAGTTGGGACCTATTTCTTTTCACATAGATAGTGTCATATTATTAAATGATAAAGAACTAATTTAAGAAGTCTAACGCTAAGCAACAATGGGCTTATTCAAGTACATGAAATTGTGTTAATGTCTAGCCTTGATATCTTTGAAATTTTTAGTGGTTTGTTTGTTGCTTGTTTAGAGGATTTTGTTGAGTTTGAAATTAGTCTCTTGAATGCTTATGGTTCTCATATCATGCATATATCTATAGATCGATAGATCCAGTTCTATTATTATAATCATTATTGTTTTCTTTATATATTTGGTGTTTTGAGGAAAGATATTTTATTTCCTTTCACTTTGTGGCATGATTTCGACATCTTCACCTTTTAGAATATAGTAAAATATTTTTCTTATTATAGATTTTTCTTGGAAAAGAATTATTGAGAGTTAGGTGAAAATGCACAATGTTGTGTAGCATTAGTATGATAAATATGGGATAGTGCAAAGCATAGTTTTGAAGATTAGTCTAAGTTGACTCGTACCTAATCAACTTAGTCAAGTTGATTGTTGGTTGAACGGCTAATTGTTGGTTCAATGGACAAAAGGTCTTGCAGGCACAAATACCAAAGGGAAAAATGGAGCCCATCATGGGGGTACTCTTTGTAATTCTCCACCACTGTTACCTTTCCTCAAACTCCTCTCCAACCTCAATATCAGTGCTAGTAGTAGCATGACAAACAACACTACGCTTAGCAGAACTAGAAGAACGTGTTTTCCAAACTACACGAGAACTACTTCCCTCACAAGTCACCATGTTCCATGCTTGGTCTCGGTGGTTCTCTTCCTTCTACTCCTGGTTCAATTACCATATCTTCATTGGAACCAACACTCCGAACTCCACTAGACAACGATTCACCATTTTGTAGTAGTGATTCGCCATTTGTACTGGTGATTCGCCATGATTTTACATGATAATATAATCTCGTGAGAGATCCGCCAAAAAATTATATATACATATTATATTATTAATAAAATCGCCTTCCATTTTTCCTATGTATCATGGGGATTCGCCTATTTTATATATATATAAATTTAGGGGGGTTCTTAAAATTATCCCTGGCTAGTAACTATATCTGAGAAGAGATGTGGCGGCTACAGGCTTCTGAAATGAGTTACAATGAGGCTCGAGGGCCTATTTATTATTTAGAAATGATGGGAAATCCTAAACATCCAAAACCCTAACCCTAGGAGATGAAGCGCCAAAAATATGGGCCCCCTTTGGGTAAATTGGTGTTTCAACTTCCCAGGGGCGTAACTTTGGCATACGATCTCCGTTTGATGCATACCATACATCGTTAGAAAGATATATCCGAGGAATAAAAAATTTGAGCAAGCAACATTGGTCCATGGATGCATGTTGCTCTCTGTTTTCCCAAAAAACGTCGTTTACGGCCTCAAAACAGCTCCGGAAGTTCATGACCCGAAAAACTGCTAAAAATAGTAAGTTGTGCTGAAACTGAAAAACTGAAGCAGACAATGGTGGGGCCCCAAGTGGAATAGGTGGGTGACCACCAATATCCACATGGATCATGCTGAGTGCAGACCTCACTAGGCTATGTGCGAGGGTTGTGTTCTGGGTTGTGCTTGGGTTTTTGGATAGTAACGAATGAAAAATATAGTTGAAGTAACATTATGGTATCTAAATTGATGGCGTTTATTGCTGAAGTAAATCTGTGATATTCATTTGAGTTGAAAATTTACCTGTGATCTAAGAATTAGTTGCGATTGTAATGTTCTGTGATGGTATTTTCTGATGCGCACGTGGATGTGAATGTATTGAGTATATCTGTTAGTGATAGTGGCTTTATTATCGTTATGTGTTGATTATACTGTTAAAAGAGATGCGAGTAAACCCATTTTGTGAGAACCTAATAAGTTGCAATGCAGATCTACCTTAAATTACCTACTCTCTCCGAGGGTGTGGAAACTTGGTTCTAGCACCCTCCCATACTACCTGTGGTGAGACTTTGGCCTGCGAAAGTAGGTTGTTGCCAAAAGGGCCAATAGTATAGGAGTTTGTTGGAAAACCTTAACCTCCGAACTTTGGTACGGACCCCTCAAGCCATCAAATGGTTCTGTTTCCAGGATCATGAGAATTTTGAGAGAGAGATCGGGTAACGCCACGAGGCTGTTAGAGATCTGAGAAACCAAAACTTGAAGATTGGTTCAAAAGATAGATTCAGGAATTTTCTATAAAGGAGAATCACAGCATGAAATTGACAACTGAGAATTGGAAGAACAAATACATCTTTAATAAATTCTATGAATTTGTCTTTGTAACTTTTACACACAAGCTTCAAGAGTGGTTAGCAAGGCTCGTAGAATTCCAGATGTGTTGAAAGGACTATCAGGTTATGCAGTGGACGCCAAAATTGATTCAATAGTTGGAGAAGACTGACAACAGGATCACCTGTATGATAGATCATTGGGTGGAAACCATGCTAGAATGTTTCCCAACAGAATTTGCGGTCGATTAGTTTGTACCTTATTCTGAGGCAAAGTGAAGGTTCTTCAAAAGTTTTCGAGGTAAGTTCTTATGAAAATTTCCATTGCTAATTAAAATATTACTGTGTGAAAAAGGAATTTTGTGAAGCCACACCAAATGAATGACCTCTGATCAGAGTGAAAGTACAGCCAAAAGTGGTAAGTACTACCAAACCAACCGAGAAGGGGATAGATCCATCTACAGTCCATTAAGAGAGTTGGCTGCACACGCAGGAAATAGTCCTCCAGCAACACCTCCTTCGAGTCAGCATAAGGGAAAGAACACTCCCACACCTCTGCCACCACTAGAAGAAGATATGACCACACACATGAAGCTAGCCACCTTCAAGGGTGTAGTAGACAAAGATATGGACTGGTTTTGGTTTGTAGAAGAATCAGTATGGACTGCGCAGAATGTGGCTAGTGATTTTGTAAATAGAGCACAGCTATCTCTCGCCTTTGAGTGCAAATCCCTAGACTGGTATATGGAGTACGTAGGCCAGCATGCAGATCCATCTATTCAAGAGATTAATAATGCATTGAAACAATAGTTTCGGAAGCCTAAGTCATACTCTCAACTAGTAACTGAATTGAAGGATTTTAAACAAGGACCCACTAACTCTGTCTAGGAGGCTAATCAATGGTTAAAGAATGTCATCAGAGATGGGGAATTTTAGTATGGTTATAGGAAGCACAAGGAATGGTTCATCGCCACGCTACTACCTCACCTACGTAGACCTATGTTTTAGCAAGGGATTGAGACGCAAGAGAAAGCCTTGGAGATTGCTATGAAACTAGAAGCTGCACCAAGAGACAATGCCTAGTTTGGGGTGTAGCAAATCCAAGGACAGCTGGAGGAAATGCATCTTGAAATCCAGAATCTGCGAAAAAGAATGGGGGAAAGAAGCTAGCCCAGATGTATGATGCATATGATGCAAGGTATCTGGCCATAGCAAGGATCAGTGTCCTCTATTGGTGGACTACATGCAGGCTGGGGGACCCACCCCATTTCACCATAAAGAGGCTACGGGACCAAGTGCTCCAACGTTATGGTGCCCTGACTTCCGTGTAGCTAGAATACATGATACCAGGTGCTGCCCAATTCTTGGTGCTTATGTTCTATAATTAAAGCAACAATGTTGCTGCTTCTACTCATCTTTGGGACATGAAAAACATAACTATGAGAACTATGACTTAATGATAGACCAAGGAAACTTATACAAGGTGCGGGTTGACCCTTATTCACCACTATCCCCTTCAGGTAGAAGAGGCTCCCCAGCAAGAGGTAAGGGAGGGGTAAGGTGTGGAGGCGTAGGTCGGGGAAGAGGGTAATTGACCTATTACAACTGTGGTGAAATAGGGCACTTCACAAGGGATTGTTTGAACCTTGCATGACAATATTGCCATTATTGTCAACAATTGGACCATGTAATTGAAGATTGTCTAGTCCTGATAGCCAAAATGCAGGAAAAAAAATAGACACCTAAGCAGAATGTGCAGAGGGTTAAGGCAGAACTGCGTGATGAAGGACCAAGTATTAATCTCATAACGCGCAGCGGCATGGCTACTGGAGGAGTTGAGGAGAAAGTTGCGGCTGAACATCTTATCTATAAATATGATGTCAAACAGGAAAGCTTAGACCTACAAAAGGAGAAGGAAACCTTCATTGCAGCTCATAAGGAATTTACTAAGGATGAGGCGTCTACTTCCAAGGCTCTAGAAAACTTAAAAACGGATGATGAAGTTAAACCATTTCTACATGCATGTATGAATCTTCTACACAACCAGAAGGCAGTAGAAAATCTTCAAGCACTGATAGACAGCTGCATATAAAGCACTGACCCTCACATGAGAGTTAAGGATGTTCAAAAACTATACAATCATAAGAAGCGCACTGGTCGGGAGATGCAGCTAACAACGCAGAGTGATGACTATGAAATGGATCAGGTCATCTTAGATCTGGGATCAGATGCAAACATACTGCCCAAGAGAACATGGTAGCGGATGGGAGAACCTAAGCTGGAATGGTCTACTATACAACTGCACATGGCTAACCAACAAAAAATCATACCATTGGGGAGGTTGTTAAAGATTATGGTATATATCGCAGGAGTTAAGGTGCGTACAGATTTTTAAGTAATTTGGATTGTGTTAGATGAAGACCCTTATCCTGTACTCTTGGGAGTATATTGGGCAATAAACATGGGAGGCATTATCAACTTGAAGAAAAGGAGCATGCTTTTGTATAATGAGGGTACAAGAGTTATAGACCCTCTAGACCCTGCGGAAGGAGAACGGTATACAGAACTAGTGTGTGAAGAAGAGGACATGGGTGAAATTTATAAACTAACTACCCAGGAAAAGAATTAGATTAATCCTACAACTGATGGTGTTCTTTGCTGGGAGAAAGATAGTGAATGCCTCTTTGAATCCGATGGGGAGATAGAAAATTGGCAGAATCGCTTACATGACGTATCTGTGTTGCGATGTCTTAGGATCATGAAGAGCTTCAGGTGTATCTCCTCATAGGTAAGAGAGTTGCCCTACTTTGATGGTTCTGATAGTATTAGGGGTTTTTTACGAAAATTTGAAGCTGAAGTCGCAAGGAAGCAAAGCATGTGGGCACTTAACCTAGCCATGCACACAACCCCTAGGAGGTGGTGGGAAACTCATAAGGGGAAATTCCAGGATCTGTCAGAATGCCACAAATTGATGATTCTACTGTTCCACTAGTAAAAAATGATGAAATTAATGAATAGGTGACTAAAAATGTTAGTCACCGCAATTATTTCAAGCGAATTACTACTAAATTTGAGCAATTTTATGTGCCCTAACTAAAAATGACTAAATTAAATGACTAATTTAGTCTTGGAATAAAATATACGACTAAATAATAAGTGACTAAACTAAAAGCGACAAACTTAAACGACTAATTTAGTCTAGGGATAAAATATATGACTAGATAATAAGTGACTAAAGTTAAAGTGACTAACTTAAATGACTAATTTAGTCTAGGATTAAAATATATGACTAGATAATAAGTGACAAAATTAATAATGATTAATGTAAATGACTATTGTTGTACAAGAATAAAAACATGACCAAATAACAAGTACAACAAGTATATGAATTAGCCATTTATGTCAGTAATTTTTAATTGTGTCACTCCATGTATGGAAAATTGCAATTTTGGTACCAAAGTGTTACATTTCACTATAGGTGTCTCTGAATCCATTTGCAGTGTTAAAATTTAGAGACAAAGGGGTCTATGAATTTACAGTGTTAAAATTATGAATACCCTTTTGTCTACAATTAACATAGTTGCATGTATCATCTATCAACTTTACACTAATGCCATCTTCATTACAAATTTAGTAAAGGTTATAATATTAATTAGATAGCCAAATTAATAATTATATTTATATTTAATATTTGGCCATAAAGTTTAATTTGTAAACTTCATTGATTTATGTTAAAAGTGTGAGTTTCTTTAAATCTAAGGTTAAATCTTCATATTTACATTTAATAAATAGATAAATATAACATTTCTTATGTTAAACATGTGAGTCCATTTAAATCTAGTATTAAATCATCATATTTACATTTGATAAATACTAAATAGATAAACCTAAAATATATATTTACAGACCTATTTAGTAAATAGGTATGAAAAATTATTAATTTAAGTATGAAACTTAATTAATTTTTTAATGATGTATGAACATTTTTTCTTTTTCAATTCAATGTTATATTCATGCAGAAAAAAAGAGTACATATAGCCAGTTACAAAACATGTGGTCTCACCTCGACTAGGTTTGTTGACAAAAATTTGCACTAGATGCAAAAAAATACAAAAGAGGGACTAGGGACATTGTCCATAAATGGTCGGGCCAAAGGCACCAAAACACATATAAAACATAAATAACACCAAATAGCATACTAGTCGTCCAACGTGATAGATGCAGGGTTGTCCGGGGTTGTTCCTAGATGTGGTGGAGGACAAAAGTCACACTGATCGTGCCCTTCAAAGTGCGCCAACCAAGTCTCCAGCTTTTCTACTTTCTCAGTGAGTTGATTTTGGCCTTGCCAAGACACTACCAGTCTCTCCTATACTTGGGATTGTAAATACTGCATTTGGTCCAATGTTTCCATATTCTCTACATGATCCTCACTACATAATCTCTCAGTTGTGTCCACTCTTTCCATCAGGTTGTCGATAAGTGCATGACAATTCTCTAGGCAACAATGTTGGATAACCTACCCCTCATTTACCTCAAATCAATCAAACCCATGATTCCGCTTGCCACTACGAACTCCTCCACTCTGACGAATCTGATTTTGAACCCTCAAATACCCACCTCTGTTATCCCCCCGCTTACCTCTGCTATCCCCTCACTTACTTTGATTATATTTGATAAATAATAAAAGTAGTAAATCTATTTTTTCAAAAGAGCTCCCCTCAAGTCATGCATAGTAGGGACATTGAAGCCCTTTCTTGTTGCTATAATAGAGTCCCACATAGCTTGGTAATAAGGTGAGTGAGAAACAAAATTAAATGGTGTTGACACTTAATCCTATGGGATGGGTGTGCACATTTAATATTGTATATTATTTAATATTAGGAAATAAGGAAGGCTAAGAGTCATTGGGAGATGAATCCCAATAGCCTCACCTCCATGTATAAATCCATATGCATTCTTCAGCTAATAGACATTCTGATTTGAGGAGTTACCTCCTGGTTTGACATGGTATCAGAGCCAGCTCCACTATTGGCATTTATGCCTGTGGTGTAACTCCCTCTCCTTTGCTCAGTCAGTTTTTAATATAGTTTTTTCTGCTCCTATTAAATTTCTATCCTGTTATTCTGCATTTTTTTTTCTCTTAAATTATCCACATGTCTGACATTTGTAGCTCCTGCAGCTCCTGAAGATTCTGCAATTCTACAGACCTTGAAATTCTGCAAATTGCAGCCCATGCCACTCTGCAATCCTATAGTCCTGCACACTGCCATTTCAGTTTTTTTTGTAACGGCCTTTTGGCCTCCTCCATTCTCCATCGACTCACCCATTTCCCCTACCGTCACTCCATTCCCTTAGCTCTCTCCCTACGTTCCTCACACTTCCCTCACTCATTCATACAGCGTTCACCATATATAATATTCCGCCCCTGATACAAGACGACTGTCCTTCATATATCCTCTACACTGGTTCTTACACCGCCCAGTCCCTCAGCACATCTCCACGCTGCCCACACCTCGGTCTCTTGGCATCGTGGCTCTTGTCCCTCCCATACAACACTTCTTTCAACATACATCCCCACGCTATACACAGCGCCGTCAACATACATCCCCACCCTATGCTCTTTACAAGCCCTTACTATTTGCGCAGACCCCTCTCACATTACAATCAATCTATCCAGCCCCCTACGCCCTCACCCTCGACTCCCTATTCACACAACGCATCGCTGTCCATTGTATATTTAACACAGCATTCCATATATATTAATACGCTGTCCATTTAATACATCATTACATATTATATATAATGTTGTCTGCACGTTTATATACAACGCTGTGTAACGCTGTCTGCAACGTTTATATACAACGATGTGTAACGCACGTTGATTGCACACCCTTACATTGTGCAACGCTGCCTCTTGAGTTTGTTATTATAACAACGCTGCCTCCATATCTATTATGCGCTACCACCATTCAATACCGCCCTTTGCATATAATACGCCCTCCCACTAATAATTTCTGTCCATTGTACATTTAATAAGTTCTGTCTTTGTATATACAATACACTTTGCATTACACCCCCCATATTGTCTTAAGCCCTTCCCATTCACAATACTGCCCTTCATTCTATTCACAATACCATTCCGCTTCCCACATTCATAATACTGCTCCACTTCATATTATACCGCCCCTTCCCAACCATATCATACAAATTTTTTTTTTCCAAACAAAAAATATATATATATATATATTTTTTGGTGTAGAATTCAGTTTTTAGCAAGAGCTTTTGTGTCCTTTTAAATTCAGTCTTTTAGAAAAAAGTGTTTCTGTCCTTTAAATTTAGTATATTTGCAGCAAAGAGTTTTTTCAGTATATTTTCCAGCAAAGAGTATTTTTGTTTTCTCTCCTTCAAAAGAGATTCTTGATTCTCCGATAAGTTTTTTCATATCCTCCTTGAAAGAAGATGGCCGGTCCCTTCATCTTCTAAAAGGCGTTACCTAGCAACACGAAAGACATGCTTCGAGTCCATCAGCGGAGAAGGCGAGAGACAATGAAAACCGGAAAGAGCGGAGTTGATCTCGCCTCGACAAAAATCAAGACAAAGGTAAAACTAATGACAAAGACAAAGGTAAACCAGCTGAATCAGCTCCTTCTGTTCTAGCACATTGTAACAATGGAGTAACTGAAAACCTATTTGATGTTTCATTTACTTCATGGAGAGATGATTGGTTGCTAGATTCAGGAGCAACATGTCACATGACATTTAGAAAAGATTTTTTTGAAGATTTCACTGACAAAGTTGATGGAGCAGTATATTTCGCAGATAAATCCAAACTCAACCCATCAGGGCTTGGCACAGTCAGGCTTAAACTGCCTGGTCTTCCTGATCATATCCTACATGAGGTTCTATACCTCACACAGGTTGAAAACTTGCTGTCCACAGTTTGAAATCCGGCAAGGACCTCAGTCACTTGTTTGATGTGAGCGAGAGGTCGGAAAAACATCGAGATCCTCCTTTCTGTTGGAGGAATAGAAGAAGGAATACGGAAAGTGAAGGTTCATCTGCTCATGCTCAAAACTTTTCATTCAGTTCACATCATGATGAAGGTACATTCCCATCAAGTCTTTTATGGCATGCTAGATTTGGACACTTAAACTATGAAAGCCTTCGTTTGTTGAAGAAAAATGGTGTTGATGGACTATCTACAATTCCTAGAAAACCTAAGGAATGTGATGCTTGTATTCTAGGAAAGCATAGCAAACAACCATTTCATGATTCGCACTCCAGAGCACATAGAAAACTTGAACTTGTTCATTCAGATTTATGTGGCCCTATGCCTATTGCTTCTTCAAATGGAAAAAAATACATGATGAAATTTATTGATGACTACACCAGAATGTGTTGGATTTACTTACTGAAGAATAAGTCTGATGCTTTTCAAACTTTCAAGAATTTTCATGCATGGATTGAAAATGATACACAAACACATATTGGCTCTCTACGTACTGATAATGGAAAAGAATACACTTCAAACGAATTTGAAAATTATCTTCGTCAACATGGAATCAAACATCAAACAACTGTGCCATATAATCCACAACAGAACGGTGTAGCTGAAAGAACGAACAGAACTATTTTAAATATGGTACGCTCCATGTTATTTTTCAAGAATGTAAAATTGATGTTTTGGGCTGATGCAGTTCTATGTGCTGTTTACATAAAGAATAGGTGTCCTTCAAGTTCAATTAGAAACAAAACTCCTTTTGAAATGTGGGATGGCCACATTCCTTCGGTAAAGCATTTCAGGGTCTTTGGGTCCACCTGTTATGCCTTGATACCCAAGGGTCAAAGGAACAAACTTGGTGCTAGAAGCAGAAAATGTATCTTCTTGGGGTACTCCAATACCTCCAAAGGATATCGTCTCTATGATGAAGCAAATAAGAAATTTTTGATAGCAAGAGATGTCATATTTCTTGAATCTTCCAAGAGTGACAAGGTTTTTGATCGGCAACTTGATCGCCTGGATAGATTCGCACATGCAAAGTCTTTCCAAGAATTTGATAATGTGATTCCACATCTTGAAGGGGGGATTCCGATATTGAATCAAACTGTGGAATCATGTCCCGAAGCACTCTCTCCCCCACATGAAGAAACAACCACGGATGACACATTGGATGATGTGATTGACAAAATTGGAAGATTGAATCTTGAATCAATCCCAACTCAGTCAAATGACCAGCCTGGGCCATCTCAGAAAGGTCCTCCCAAATGGCTGACAAAGACACTGGAGAATGTTCATCCTGATGAGGTTGGGAAAACAGGAACAAGAAGTTCCACTCAATAAATCGAAGGTGATGTAGATAATTATGATTCCCCTATTGATATGGATATTGCTTATAACTGTGAATTGAGTTTGTCTACAGATCATGAACCAACTTCCTTCAAAGAAGCTGCTTCTCATGATGAATGGAAAGAAGAAATGCAGAAGGAGTATGATGCCTTGATAAAGAATGGCACTTGGAAGCTGGTTGATCTACCTTTGGGAATGAAACCAATTGGTTGTAAGTGGGTCTACAAGAACAAGTAAAAATTAGACGGCTCACTTGACAAGCACAAGGCCAGGCTTGTGGCAAAAGGATTCGCACAAAAAGAAGGAGTCGATTATGAATTTTTTTTTGCTCCCACAGCAAAATGGACCACCATCCGGACTCTCTTTGCCTTAGCAGCTCAGAATGGATGGAAAGTCCATCAGATGGATGTAAAAACAACCTTATTGAATGGAGATCTAAAAGAGAAAGTTTATATGTCCCAGCCAGAAGGATTTGTGATAAAGGGTCAAGAACACAAAGTTTGCAAACTTGTAAAATACTTGTATGGCCTCAAGCAAGCACGACGAGCCTGGTATGAGAAATTGACTGAGCATCTTCTGAAACTTGATTTCAAACATTTTGATCTTGATGATGCAACTTTGTTTGTTAATAAAGTTGGAAAAACAGTTGTATATCTTGTGGTATATGTAGATGATCTTTTGATAATAGGAAACAATGAGAGGTATATTGCATCCATGAAGAAAGAGTTGAAGAAAGGTTTTGAAATGACTGATTTGGGTCATGTTCATTACTATTTGGGTATTGAAGTAATTCAACATCCTAAATTCATATTTCTTTCTCAAAATAAGTACATTGGAGATCTCTTGAACAAATTTTGCATGGATGACTGTAATCCCTTAACCACTCCAATGGAACAAAACTTGAAGCTCACATCTATTGAAGGGAAGGAATTTGAGGATGCAACTAAGTATAGACAGCTTGTAGGAAGTCTTATCTACCTGACCACCACCAGACTTGACATTTCATTTGCTGTTGGAATCCTCTCAAGGTTCATGCAAAAACCTTGTGAAGGACATTGGTCTGCTGCGAAAAGAGTGTTAAGGTACTTGAAGGGGACTCGAGACTTTGGACTCAAATATACACAGGTAGGCGACTTCAACTTGATCGGATACTCTGATTCAGACTTTGATGGCGACAAAGAAACAGGGGTGTCTACTACAGGTTACACCATGAGTCTTGGATCAGGAGCTGTCTCATGGAGATCACGCAAATAGTCAGTTCTAGCAGATTCCATGACCGAGGCAGAATATGTGGCAGCAGCTGAAGCAACAAAAGAAATTGTGTGGCTCCGGAAGATCCTGGAATATTTTCAGATGAAACAAATGTATTCCACTCCACTCATGATCGACAACACTTCTGCAATAAAGTTGGCCAAGAACCCAAAGTTCCATGATCGAACAAAGCACATCAATACAAAGTACCATCTAATTCGACATCATGTTCGGGCCAAAACCATCCATCTACATCATTGTTCCACAAATGAGCAAACTGCTGACATCTTCACCAAAGCACTTGGAAGAGAAAAGTTTGAAAAGTTCATATCGATGCTTGGACTCACCAACATCCCTTCGGATTAAAGGGGGGAATGTTGACACCTAATCCTATGGGATGGGTGTGCACATTTAATATTGTATATTATTTAATATTAGGAAATAAGGAAGGCCAAGAGTCATTGGGAGATGAATCCCAATAGCCTCACTTCCATGTATAAATCCATATGCTTTCTTCAGCTAATAGACATTCTGATTTGAGGAGTTACCTCCTAGTTTGACAAATGGGATATTTTCATCATACCAACATCTAGCAATGTATTGAAAATAATATTTTTTTTCATAGTTACAAGACATGCCATGTAACCCTTGATGATGGAGATCTTGACCTTCACATTTTTGTTTGACAACTCATATTTCCTGATGGGGGAGATGGTGAAGTGGGTTTATTAGCATATATGTCAGCACTAATGAACCCTAGTTTTGGAGGAAAGAATGGGAAGAATACTCCTTTTGGAGGACCGACGACTTTGGAACATTGACAAAGGAGACCAAATATGTATGATAGCCAATGCCTCCATAATTCCATTTATCTATTGAGATTTATTCATTGAATACTCATAATGTCCCTTAACCTGACATGGTGCCAAGTTTATGTACCCAAGTTCACGTAGTGGACCAGAGACAAGATACAAACCCCTATAATGTCACTATATTAGAGCTCAAAGGTGTGACCGTGGATTGGATACAAGATCAAAACCCCTACAACATCCCCATCTCAGAGCTTGAAGGCATGAATTGCGATAATGAGAGGGTTTTCAAGCTTAGCGTCATGGGATTTTGCCTCAACAGAAAAATATTTCCTTTCATTTTCAACTGCACCAATTTAGACTCCCTCGACTTTTTGGCAAACTGTTTAACTGGTGAGATACCAATGAAGCTCCAATATATAGTCAATGCAATCTAATTCCCTTGTTGTGAATCCTCTATTCTTATCTAAATGTCAAATATCTCCATGATAACAGGATCATTGGAAAATGTGGCAGACTTTGGACATTCAAAGATTGGATACAAAGGTAGTTTTGGCCCTTGGGTACCTTGATCTTGAATACTTCAAAAGGTAGCAACTGACAGAGAAATATGATGTGTATTCTTTTGGAGTAGTGTTACTGGAGTTGTTATGTGAAAGGGAAACTCTTAATCTTGTTTTTCCCAGAGAAAAATTCAATACAGAAGAGTGGGAAATGCACTGATGAAAAAAGGGAAAGATTGAAAAAATCATTGAGCCTCACCTTGTTGGGACCATCAACTCTGGTTCTCTGAAAATGTTTAGGGAGACTACCAAAAAGTTCTTGGAAGAGATGGGCTTTGAAAAGCCTTCCGTGGGAGATGTTCTATGGAACCTGAAATATGCATCTCAACTCCAGGAGATATCCATGAAAAATTATCTATATGAGAATAATACAAATCATATTGCAGATGTTCCTTTGCGCTACCCAGATCCTGAGCCTTTTGATCCAAGTTCAGGATGACTTCAAGTCTTGTACAAAATTTCTCAATCTATATATTTCATTAATGAGCATGTGGCATTTTGGAGTTCTCAACATCCCACAAAGGGATAGTTGTGAGAATATATCTATTGTTTGGAACATGTTCTCCTTCATTGGATATGACACATAGTGGATCCATACCTTGGTGCAACAGTTCCTTACCTCTGGATGTTTTCACAAGATTCAGGGAAAAATGAACACACAACACTTGTGGCTTTGGTTTGGGAAGAGAGCTACAAGTATGTAGAAGAGATTCAGGGCACATGCATTATGTTCCTTTTGGTTGCTGAGAGCCTAAAAATTTTTATATTGGAATTATTGGATGAGGTGTTGGTGGAAGTGATGATGATTTAGAAGATGCAACCACAAGCATTGTGTTCTCACAATTGGTGAATCCTTGTGGGAGGTGATCACAAAAAAATACTCCTTTTCCATGTTCCAAATTTACCAAATTAGCACATGCAGACAGAACATTGGTGAATGTGAAATGCTTAGGTTTGGTACTTTTTTTTTTCATATCACATTAAAAATCCAATGCCTCCTCATAAAATCCTCTCATCGTATAATCATCCACCATTACATATGATTACACCACATTTGGTTTATACATTTAGTTAGGTAGGTAGGGTGCCCCTATCTCCCATCTCCCTATAGAGTAATTTGGTCACATACTCTTTCTTCTATGATATTGGTTCCTCTCTCTTAAGTCCTATCTCTCATCCTTCTTCTCTCTCCCTTTCTCTCCTACCTCCCTTTATTTTCCCAAATCTCTCTCTCTCTCTCTCTCTCTACCCTCCAATACTCTCACTGTATCCCTCCCTCTCTCCTTCTTTCTACCCCCCTTCCATCTTTGTGTCAATGTATCCCTCTCTTACCCTTCTTTACCTCTCCCACTCCAATCCCTCTCTCTCTCTCTCTCTCCCTAACCCCTTAACCACTAACTCATTATTACCCTAACCCCAATCCCTAATCCCTAATCCTTTAACCACTAACTCATTATTCCCCTAACCCCTAAGCCCTCAATCCCTAACCCTTTAACCACTAACTCATTATTCACCTAACCCTTAAGCCTTAAGCCCCTAATCTCTTAACCACTAACTCATTATTCCCCTAAACCTTATAACAATCCTTAAAACTCGTTGGGAATAACCATTACAAACGAGAGCATGTCTAGTTGGGACCTACGATTAGGTTAATCCCCCCTTGTTGGCAAGGTTAAAATGGTTAATCTTTGATAGACAAAATTTAGATCAAATCTTTCATTAAAAAGAGGGAACCATACCCTCCTTCCCAGACTATGCCTATCAGTCGCTTGGCCTCTTCTTTCTCTCACATGAATGTAGTCTTGCTTGACTGGTACAGAAGAAGGTTTCACATTATCAATTGTTTGTTTGGGACAACTTTCGGTTGTTTCAGCGTTGTTACATTCTTCAATCTTATCCTTTAAATCATCCTAGTCTTTTGCAATCTCTCCAACTTTGTAGTGCTTTCCATTCCTCTAAGTCTCATCTGTTTCCTTGGTTTGTTAAGGGAAAAAGTTGACAACATTAGGAAGTTTTTGCAATAAACAAGGGTATTTCTAGGACATAGTTAGGTGGAGCAAGAGTATAAGAGACAACTTTCTCATGAATGTGGGACACTCGAACTTAAGATTTTATGTAGAAATCATGAGGTGCAATGTGGTTATTGAGACTTCATCATATGGCCATTATCTGGACCTAATTTGTGTGACAACACTATGGCTGAGTTTGAAACTAGTGATTGAACATACATTTGGTTTAATTGCAATAGAAATTTTCATCAATAAATGTAAATAAATGGCTAACAAATACTAGAAATTAATAAATAGAGAAAACATGGCAACAACCAACAGTACCTACAAAATTGTTACATTGATACACAAAGAATATAAAACTATTGTGCACAGACAAATACCAATGAAACTATCATCTTAACCCCTAACCAATTTAACCCCCTAAACCTCTAAACCCCTAACCCATTTAACCCCTAAACCCTAAACCTCTAAACCCTTAACCCCTAACCGCTAAACCCTTAACCCCCTAACCCATTTAACCCCCTAAATCCCTAAACCCCTAACCCATTTAACCCCCTAAACCCTAAACCTCTAAACCCTTAACCCCTAACCCCTTAAACCTTAATTATTGACCCCTAACCCATTTAATCCCCTAAACCCTTAAAACCCTAACCCCCTAAACCTATAAATACCTAACATATTTAACCCCCTAAACCCTAAACCTCTAACCCCTTAGCCCCTAACCCCTTAAAACCTAATTCCCAACCCCTAACCCAATTAACCCCCTATACCCCTAAACCCCTAACCCATTTAATCCACTAAACCATAAACCTCTAAACCCCTAACCCATTTAACCCCTAAACCTTTAAACCCTTAACCCATAACCCATTTACCCCCTAATCCTCTAACCCATTTAACCCCCTAAACCATAAACCTCTAAACTCTTAACCCCTAACCCCTTAAACCCTAATTCCCAACCCCTAACCCATTCAACCCCCTAAAACCCTAACCAATTTAACCCCCTACCCTAACCCCATTAACCCCTAACCCCTAACCCATAAAATCCTCAACTGCTAAATCCCCTAATCCCCTAAACCTATAAACCCCTAACCCATTTAACCCCCTAAACCCTAAACCTCTGACCCCTTAACCCCTTAACCCCTAAAATCCTTAACTGCTAAATCCCCTAACACCCTAAGCCTCTAAACCCCTAACCCATTTAACCCCCTAAACCCCTAAGACCCTAAACCATTTAACACTCTAAACCCTAACCCCATTAACCCCTAATGACCCCTAACCCATGAATTCCTTAACTACTAAATCCCCTAACCCAGTAAACATCTAAACCCCTAACCCATTTAACCTCCTAAACCCTAAACGTCTAACCCATTAACCCCTAATTCCCAACCCCTAACCCATTTAACCCCCTATACCCTTAAACCGATAACCCATTTAACCCCCCAAACCCTAAACCTCTAAACCCTTAACCCTTAAACCCTAATTCCCAACCCCTAACCAATTTAACCCCTAAACCCCTAAAACCCTAACCCATTTAACCCCTTAAACCCTAAACCTCTAAACCCTTAAACCCCTAAACCACTGACACTTAAACTCCTAACCCCTTAACCCCTAAACCCCTAAACCGTTAATGCTTATCCCATAACCTATTAACCCCTCACCCCTAATCCCTAAAATCCGTAGCTACTAAACCCCCTAACCGCTAAGCCCCTAATCCCTTAACCACTAACTCAATATTCACTTAACCCTTAACTGTGCATGAGTCCCCTAATCCCTAATCCCCCAATCCCTAATACCTTAAACACTAACTCATTATTCCCCTAACCCTTAAATGCACCTGAATCCCCTAACCCCTAACCCCTTAACCACTAACTCATTATTTCCCTAACCCCAATCCCTAATCCCTTAACCAGTAATTCATTATCCTCCTAACCCCTAAATGCGCCTTAATCCCCTAACCCCTAAGCCCCCAATCCCTAACCCCTTAACCACTAGCTCATTATTCCCCTAACCCCTAACCCCTAAACCTCTAACCCCTAAGCCCTTATTCCCCTAACCCCTAAGCCCCTAATTCTTAATCCCTTAACCAATAACTTATTATTCTCCTAACCCTTATACAAAATCCTTAAAACACTTTGGGATTAGCCATTCCAAACAAGAGCAGGTCCAGTTCGGACCTACGATTGAGTTAATTCCTCCTTGTTGGTAAGGTGGAATACCATGAGCAAAACCATGGGTTTCAGAAACATCTCATAAATTTACTATTTTATCTCAGTTTTATTTTCATAATTAATTAATTAATTTCTTTAAAAACTCTCCTAAATTTACTATTTTATCTCAATTTTATTTTAATAATTAATTATTTAATTTCTTTAAAACCTTTTCTAGATAATCACATAAATTTTTTAAAGTTGACTCATTTAGAACCACTCATTTTGTAGTTCATCATCAATATTTTAAAAATAAGTTTATTAGAATGAAATTAAATTGATTTTTGAAACTTCCTTTTAAAAGATTGTTGACATTACAAAGAAACATCCATCTAAACAACAATAAATATGATATTAAAAATGATATTTGGAAGATGTAACATTAAAAATGATGTTTAGAAAAATGGAGGGAAAGAGTATTCATTTTTCGTTTAAATTTTATACCTCAATATAAAATAGAATATCTCCCGCCCAAAACACATCACTTTGTTTTGGGCACCTCCCACTAGCTTAGTTATTAGGGCTTTTGTTGTTCTTGCAACTGCTTTACTGCAATTTCTTCCGGTTAGAAAATGCAAATGAAAATAGGATCTACTCTGGACATGATGAGCCGAGTGCTGCCTCCCGCTCTCATTTATATTCTCCCAGCCTAGTTCTACTACAATTTTTTGATCTCTCGGCATATGTAAGATCAGATCAGAGGTGAATGGGGCTATAACTTTACATTCTCCTAGCCAAGAAAACTAGATCAATAATATAGCCTCGCATGCAAATCTCGGTGGATTTTCGCCCCCATGTAGTTGCCTGAGTCATCTCTTGTCATGATCTGCTCGCATTCCTTTCCCATTTCAGCTCCAGCGCAATTCAAAATCAATACCAGAGAATTTGTTGAAAGTTTTTTTTTAGGAGGGTTTGGGGTCTATCAATCCAAATGTCTTCATTGGTGGGATTTTTCTTTTTAAAGTTTTTTGTGGACGAAAGCGAGCGCAGAACACGCTGTCTGCATCATCAGCATGGGCACATATTAGTGCATGGTTTCACGACTACGATAGAGTGCAATCCTTGGTTGTTATTCTGCTATATATACAGGTAATTTCTATTTAATTTAATGTGAATTATGTAAATGCATTGAATATAAATGAGTATTATTTTGGCTTAATTGGTCAATGGCATTTTCTACCTAGATATATCACAAGGTAAATGAAGTTATAGGAACCCAACATGTACAAAATTAATTTAGGGTAATTTTAGCAAGTATTGTAGGAAGAGGACGGTCTCTCATTTTTTCGGGTAGATACTGATTTTGTAACTATGCTTGTTTTAATTATTATTAATATAAAATACGGTACAGTATCTCTATAACATTCAATTAAAAAAAGGGCCGTGAAAGCAAATTTCTACTAGCAAAAAACATCATTAATTAATTAGTGCTAAACAATACTCTTATGTCCAAACATTCCATTATGCTAATGTGAATTGTTGTTCTTAACATTACAAGAAATAAAAATACTGAACTACTGGATTGCCATTATTAGAATTGTATATTGATCTAGTTTCACAATATGCACCAACTTGTTTGTTTGTGGCATTGTTGTGGGATTTTTGTGATCGTGTTTTCTGCCTCGAATCACCATTGCATGTCATCCCTTGTTCCATAGTACAAATCTGCAACCTCTCTTTTGACAGTGATGATTGAAAATTTTTAAGTAGCTAGTGCAGACCTCCCAAATGAATGTTGGGAATGTGAATGCGTACTGTGGAGCCTAGTTTTTTTTTTTATGTGGGTATATGTTCTGTTGAGGTATATTAGATGGTTGGTCTCCAGTTTTTTCATTTTTTTTAAGCTTTGTTGAATGGCCTCTGAGGAGTTTGTCTTTATTGTAAATGGTGCTCTTTCAAATGTGGCTCCTCTAGATAGGGTGGGGTAGGCCACCGCCGACTATGTGGAGGTTACAGGGAAAAACACAAAAGCCATTGTAGCATTTCTCCATGTACATGTAAAACGTCAAACCCTTCCAACTGAATGCATTGAATCATGTTCTGTGTGGGTAAAAAATATGCACATCCCAACACCTCACCTTATCGAGTCACCACTGAATTTGAAGTCATCACTAATATTAGCAAGAAAAAATTCTAGAATGCCACCTCACCATTGTTACTCCACAAAAGCCTTGAAAAATATAGTTGAAAAAACATAGAACAAAATATGAACATGTCGTGTCACTACAACAAACACTATCTTTTTGTTTAAATTTTCCCTAAAATACTTCTACTACATAACATAAAATTTATCCCTTTGAACAGAGGCCTCCTGGATTTTAACTATGTAAATTTTTAGCTTTAGGGTTGTTATGCATTAGAGTGTAAAACAACAGTGGAAATATCCATACATTATATTGAAAATATTAACATTATATCCGACAAATATATATATATATATATATATAGTCCTGGTTTTTTTTTTTTAATTTTTTAATATTTATAAACGTTACGTCTCCCACCTCCTCCCAAACAATCCATATGGCTTCATAGAACCCCAATAATACGGAATGTTCACCTTTTGGTCTCCCCTATGAACATTAATTTATTTTATATAGACAAAAGTGTGTAGAATATGCAAACGAAAATAGTATCTACTCTGGATATGCGGAGCCGGGAGCCACCTCCCGGCCGTATTTATATTCTCCTGGCCTATTTCTATAGTATTTTTTTAATCTCTTGGGCTATGTAAGAGCAGAGCAGAGGTGAACGGGGTTAAAAATTTTCAAGGTAGAATTTTGGAAGTATCTGTAAATGAGGTCTTATAAATGTATCTTACCGATACATGACAATATATGATATGGTTAGTGCAAGTGAAATTCCAAAGATTTTTTGATCATAAAGAAAATATGGTTTTGTAAGGTCTTTCTATTATAATGAATTTCCACTATGTTGTTGTCCACATGCTTATATTGCAAGCATGAAAGTTTAGTAGTTGGCCTTGATTATATCCAAAGCATATCCACTTTTTATAGGGCTTTGACACATGCTTACCATTCAACATAACAGTATATGATAAGCTTTGTATTCATAAACAAATGAGCAATGGTGACTCAGAAATTCCACTAAATGAATGAAAAAGCCACTGTTCTACGGGGATGTGTCCCTTAGGGTGGGAGGGGCCACCTCCATGTTTCCCATATTCCCAAGATGTCTTTTTCTTGTAGGATGCTCCAAGAAACATTTTTCCACATATCTCTTTTGAGAAATGCGGTGAAACATATAGGGAAATGCATTTTCCCAAAAGGGTTTTTTTTTTCCCTTTTTTGGGACGATTGAAGAAACATTTCTATACATATGTCTATGGGAAATGTAGATGGAAATTTTTCCCTAATGTGAAGGATGCATTTCCCAAAAGGAGGATTTTAAGATTTCTCCTATAAAAAAATGCAGTTTTGGATGACTTTTTCGATCTCTCTTAGAAAAAATGAGTTTCCAATTTTTATTGTGGCCCAAATGCTTCTACTTGCTTGTTTTCCCATCCCTATATGTGCAACTAAGACTACGATTCCTTGTATTCCTTCTCCAAGTGACTCTTTATTCACGTTGTGTTCACTCTTTCCAATCCCATTGCAATCCTCACCTAGTCCAATATACCATCATTTCAACACGAGTCATTGATCCACATTGTACTTTTGACTAATCAATGCTCATTAAATTGTACTTTTTCAATATTGGATTTTTTTCCATGTTATTAGAACCCCATTGTTGAGGTTGCTAGTGTAGTCAATGTTCTTTATCCACGTTGTGTTCATTCTTTCAAATGCAAGTGCAACCCACACCTAATCCAATATACCATCATTTCAACTTGAGTAGTTGATTCACATGGTAATTTTGACTAATCAATACTCATTAAATTGTGCTTTGTCAATTTTGGATCTTTCGCGATGTTATTATAATCCCATTGTTGAGGTTCTTAGTGTGCTTGATCTTCAAGGTGATCAAAGGTCATAGAGCTTTTTCCACTTTTAGTGGTATGTAGAAGTAATTGATTGATGTATTAATAAAAATTTGTTCAATTTATATACTGTGCGAGCTTTTAAAAGCCAAAAAAAAATATATATCACTTTTTAGATAATATCATTGTATTTATTACATATTTAATCACAAAATATAGCAATCAGTGAGTCAAAAAAACTAGATATGGAAGGCAACAACCCCTACAAAATTATTATTCGTATACTCTTGGTATTATAGCACTTGTGGAATAAGTTGGAGAGCTTGTCTACTAGGGTATTGATTTCATGGTATATATGGCCACAAGAGAACCAATACAACTTGTTATATACTTGTTTGATACGTTGCAAAATGTGAGCCAAATGAGGGGCCACTACGCTGACTTTGTCACAGACTCAATCCATAACCAGTTTTGAACCCCCCAAAATATTTAGCTTTTTGACATATTTTTGGTTTACCACATTGAAAAGAGCCTAGAGAGTTGAAAATTAAAATCTCATGTTTGTGCCCATACTTGTAGCATATTTGATATGCAATAAATGAGCAAGTTTTGCATATTTCTTTCCACAATGATTTTATTTCATTGCTCTGATCTTTAATGTTGTGTCATCAGTTAAAGATTCTATTCCTCCATTAGTAGGACTGCCTACATACAACCCTCCACTTTCAGGTTATTTTTCTTTAAGTGGTTCATGCCCAGTGAATATATACTCATCGATGCTATTTGGGTCATATGGTAACATTTCATCTACTTTTCATCAACCTTTAAAGACAAAAATCGACATATCAAATGATTCACGCTCATTAACAGGACAAAATAAACTAGCTACAATCCATTCTAGTGAGATGTTGGATATATTGAAACCATTCCCACAGGCTTCAGAAACCACAGTTCAAGTCTTGGATGGAAAGACAAACTCCTTGCCAAAATCTCTTGGAAATTAATAAAGTTCTCTTGCAGTTGCATTTTTCAACAAAAAACATAATTGTAGTTTACATTTTTCCATCAGTCCTCCTTCTGAAGTATTGAATATAGATAAAGAAAATGGATTTAAAATGTCACTAGTGAACATGCCTACTATGACAACATGTGATCTCTCTAATGATACAGCTTCAAATTGTTTTGTAGTTTCTGCACTTGACTCAGATTAGATCATCATACTAGTGAAAATCAGAAAAACATATCTAAAAAACAAGCAATTCTTTCAACAAATGAATGTTCAAATAAGGTGACAAAATCTGAGCACAAGCCTAAAAAGTAGCAGATGCAAAAACATTTGGAATTGGTAGGAAGCTCTTCAAATATGGAAAGGGAGTAAAAAAGAGAGGTGGTTGCAGAGGAGTCTAAACATAGCGATTCTCACAGACAGGTAGATGAGTTACTTTTGATTCAAACTTCGACATCTACCTCAACAACTTGTTTAATGACAACCCTATAGAAGACAGTTAAAGATGTTGATGGAGGGGCTAATTATGACCTAGCAATAGAAACAAATATGTATTCTTCACTACTTGATCTTGATTCTGCGGCCCATCCTTGTGGTTCATTTAGCAATCCAACAAAATGTGAAAAAGATACTATTTCCCAAGAAGACATCAGGAAACATGGTTAATGTTGTGGACACTCCCTCATTAAGGATATCAGGAGTTTCATCATCTGTAGATGATATTATCGAAAGGGATATTTCCAAGGGAACCTTGGAGCCTTTACAAGATTCAAAATCTGTCAGTGACTTGATCATTGCTAATGTGTATTCATATTTGGGAAGCTCTGGTGAGGGATAGGAAGGAAAAACATAAACTTATGGGCTAGTTATAGAGTTTTCTACAAAGGATGTTGGAGTAGTAAATAAAGAAGCATAAGATATGAAGTTTGATAAAAATAATGTTCTTGTAGGAACATTGAAGAGCTCAAAATGAAGTGAGGATGGCATTAAACTAGAATCAAAACTTAGAAATGTGAAGAATAAATAATTTGAATCAACAAGCGATAATGCTAGACAAAGCTGCAACAATAATTTTGTTAATTATATAATCGGAGAGAAGAAATATCCTGGAAATGTTCTCTATCTTGAGCATGGGATTGTTGCGGTTTCTATTTCTCCATCTGAGTTTTCAAGTTCACCTGATGTTGACATAAACAAAGAGCTGGCTTATTTTTCCAATCCTATCATTGGAAAAGAAAAATCTAGTCTGCATGCTAGGGAGAAAAAGTCAATGGAATGCATGAGAGTAGGTTGGCATCTCAATTGGATACACATAACAATGACACAGTGGTTGTTGATCAAAATCTGCTCAAAGAGAAAAAGGGTGAAGTGTTAGTTGTATTTGAGTAGTCAATAACAAATACAGGCAAGGTGTTTGAATGGGAATTACAATCAGAAGCCACAATAGTCCTCCCTAAAGTTGATATGGCTATTTTGGAGGAAAAACTAGGTTTTCAGATTCGTACAAATTTTTTGACTGCAAACAATATTCTGGATATAGAACCAAAGGTAGGGCTAATCATGATAGTGCTAAAGTAGTTGGGGAAGGTTCAGCTGCCAATGTGAAGGCACATGGCACACAAGATAAGGGTTAAGTGTCCACCACTAATAGTGATATTTATGAAATGTATGCTCAACTTCAGGTTTCATCTTTGGCTGTTGAAAGTGAAGGAAAGAAGGATTTAGTAGCTATATTGACAGCAAAGGAGAATAAAAGTTCTTCCAATTTTTCTGCGAAGAATAATGTTGCAAATATTGGTGATGCTGCCAAGGTAGTAGTTGTCAATAAGAAGAAGGAAAATAAGAAATTTTCTAATAAGGAAAATGTTGCAGTTCCCACTGGGATTTATATATTTCTTATAAGGTTCAAGAGGAGAAGGAGGAAGATGTGAACCTTCTAGAACCATCCAAAATAGTAACTGATGATTTCAAGAGTGAGACTTCTTCAAAATATCTTGAGAAGCAAGCCCTAAAAGAAGTGGATGACTAGGAAGATGCAACGGAGCTTTCAACTCGTATAAATCAAGTAGCTAATTTAGTTACTGAATGTACATGAGACAAAAAGTACTCCAGAGATTTTTTTTTGACAATCAAGGATTGGTGCAAAGATCTACCAAATCATTTTGAAAATTTTCCAGACATTATTGAATTACTTGGAAATTACCAAGCACTTGCAACTCATGTAGGAGAGGTTGATTCATTAGCAATAACTACAAGAGGACTTGACAGGTAGCTGAGTGGGAATTATCTACTTGAACGTCATGGGAGAAATATGGCTAGTTTGGATGTTGATAGATGGGCCAAGCTGGCGGATTCTTTTGTTGATGGTTGTGATATGTGGATGGATCTAGACCTTAGTCCTTAATTTTCTATGTTTCGACCTGGCCAAGGTTATAATACTGGCTTTGAAATAAATACTTGTGCAACACAAATGAGTATGAATGCCATCATTCTAGGAGGGCCTTATGCACAAGCACCACTTCCACAAGTTTGACTAGTGAGAAATAGTTCTGTTGCTGATAGGTAGCAACGTGCTTCTAGTTCACAGAAGGGTTTGATTCCTCCTCCATAGCCTTCTCTGGCCATAGTTCATATATCAGAGAACCGAAATGAAGTGGGCAAGGCTTTTGATGAGGTTCAGTTGAAAGACATTAAATCCATCCTTAATAAATTAACGACCCAAAACTTTGAGAAAATTTTTGAATAGGTCAAAGAAGTGAACATTGACTCTGCATCATGTCTTCATGGTATAATATTTAAATATTTTACAAAGCCTTAATGGAGCTCTCTTTTTGTGAAATGTATGAAAAATTAAGTTTTCAGCTTGCCGCAGGAATACCAGAATTTTATGAAGATAATGCGAAGGTTGTTTTCAACCAAGTTCTTTTGAAAAAATGTCATGAAGACTTGGAAAAAGATGAAAGAGAAGAGGCTGAGGCTGAGATAGCAGAAGAGCATGGTGAAAAAATCCTTTCAATAGAATAAAGATGGGAGAATAAGGCTACAACATGATGACGAATGCTAGGAAATATAAGGCTTATTTGTGAGATTTATAAAGAAATAATGTTGACCGAAAGAACTATGCATACATGCATCAAGATATTAATTGGTGAATTTCAACATCCAGAGGAGGAAAATGTTGAAGCTTTGTGCAAAATGATGAGCACTATTGGTCATATGATTGACCATTCAAAGGCCAAGGAACATATTGATGCTTGCCTCGATAGGATGACAAAAAAGACCAATAACCAAGGGCTTCCCTCTAGGATGAGGTTCATGTTGAAGGATCTGGTTGATCTGAGGAGGAATGGATGGCAAAAAAGGAAGAAAGTTGAGGGAACCAAGAAAAGAGAGGAAGTGCATCGGGATGTTGTACAAGAACTACATGGATAGGGAGGCTGCTCTCAAGGTAACAATATGGGACATTCAGGTCAGAGACTTGTGACGCCACTTGATCATGGTGAGAGAGGACTTGCGATGCCACCTTACATGGCAGGTGCACAGACGCGTTCACTTCCACATATGGGTGGGATTAAAGGGACATAACCCCATATGGGACCATGTGAAAATGGATTCACCAGTAAAGATGCTCAGATTGTGGATTGGGCTCAATTTGAAAATCAGTCTATGCCAAGCCCTTCAATACACAGAGCTTCTGATGATGGCCACTTGACTCTTGGTCCTAAGGGATGTCTTGGAAAGGGAATAAGAGGGAGGGCTCAGCCTCTTGCATATGATAAGAGTGCTCTAGAAGATATTCCACCCTTCACATCTTGAGTAATAGACGAACAAGTGTAGGTACAATTTCAGGTTGCAGTTCTGATTGGATGCCAGTTGGTATGAGAGGAAATTTTGACAAGGACTTATGCTGCATAAAAGCCTTTATTTGCAAAATCATGTGTCTAGGAAAGAAATTTTTTGGATAATGACATAAGAGAGTTTAAGAATTCATACTCATCAAGTGACAGAGGTGGGAAGACTGCAAACATTGAATTTGAACTGTAAGAACATTATTCTCAAAGAACTTTGAGTTCACAACTCATTGAGGTTCAACTTAGGAAAAAGGCTAAAATGGAAATAAAAGAATGTTACAGGTGCATTCCATTATAGAGCTTCCATGCATTTTCATTATGTCTTTTAGAGAAGTTGACAATTTTCCCTGACTTTTTCTTAATTTTGCATGACATACCATCAAGTGTGAGAGATTTGAAGGAGGCAAACTTTTGTGTAGATTACCTTAATTAAAGCACCATTGTTTCATTCAACTATGGTTTCACTTTGGATATTATATTATTTTTTGAGGAAAAATGTTGAAATTGATCTTATGGGGAATCTACTTACACATTTATGCAAGTCTGAGCCTTTCTTGCTAAATCAAGGACAACTTACTAAAGGATAACGTGAAAATTTGTGTTTTTTCTTATTCAAGTTTTAATTTATTTAAGGAGTGCTACAATCTATGGTCATTTGCGATTATTAATTGTAACAATATATAATTTTGATGTTTCTAGGTTGGAGACTATACTATTTTCATTAGAGGATGCTACTATTGATGCACCCAAGGCTCCTAAGTTCCTTGGTCATGTAGGGTCAAAATCCACTAAGTTCATTCCATATCATTAGAACAATTTTGCATCCTTCCTGGGAAACAAATCAATTACGGAATAGGAGTTTCCCAAGAAGGAATTTATAACATGAAACTAGAAAAATTACAAGCAATGCTAGTTTTTCTTTCCAAGGCATATGATAGAGAAAAATGGCTTTATTTAGGGCTACTCATCCATATAGGGTTTAATGTGCAATTGGTTCGCTAGATAATGAATTGTCTTTCCTCAATATATGTGCAATTCTAATTAATGCCTCAGCCTATCCTTCTATCATGCCTACATGAGACCATGGGTAGGTATGACTAATGGCTCCTCTGCCATTTTTTACTATAGAGTAGGTGGTCTCAACAGAGTTATAACAGAGTAAAAAAGAACTATAAGTTTGACAACTATACAAATAGGATTTTCCATAAACTTGACATATTTATTCTGTTGATTATGTTTTTCTTTTGGGTGATATGACCAAGGTAGATGCAGTTATGCTGAAGGACCCCAACCTTGAAGAATTGAAAAACTACCAACAACTGAGGAGCTACAAGAATCAACACCATCTTTGATTTGAACCTAAATAGTCTTATTATCTCCAAGTATTTCCCTAATCAGAATAACCAGTAGATTATCCTCATGGATTATTTATCTCATTTATTAGTAAAATCCACAAAATGTATCCCTACATTTGAATCTTGGGAAAAAAAACATATAATTTTTATCATTTAAATTATCCATATCTTTTGCAGCCCAAAAATTCATTTGATTTGGATAAGCTTTATTTATAACCTCAAATGAAACCCTATTATAAGCTGAAGGACCATTATGTCCTCTTGAGTTTTGACAAAGTATGATGGAATGAAATTGGGTGAAGACCAGATCCAAGTTTACCATGTCAGAACCTAGGTTCATTGAGATGACGACCTTGGTTTGAAGATATCCACCATACAAACTTGGACCACCCATACTTATTGTTTCCATCTCTCTTTCATCATCAATATTAACATACTAAGGACCTATAAATCACGGAGGCCCATGGTAGTAATTGCAATGTAATTTATTAAAATACATGCCATTTCTTATTATGAGATTTACAACATCTGAAAATGGCATCATTCACATCATTTGAAGAAGTCTACAAATTAGGTCAACATAATTTTTTTCACATTTATGACTTCCCTCACATTTTTTGGTTCTTGAAGCTCGAGCCCTTTCATAAAAAAAATAGGCAAAGTCAAACAACAAAAATGGTCCACTCTCTTTTCATTTTCTAATATTATAATGAAGTTTTATTAGAGACATTGTTTGTTTGTTTGTTTTGGTTAGAAACGAGTTTGTTCTTGGTTTTGACTTTCAATTTATCATATGTAGCATGTTGTGAAATGGGAAAGAATAATGTGTGAAATTTATCTTGCCAAAATTGATGCTAAATGAAAGGATACATAGTTTAACCAAGCTACAATTCACTTTGGTAAAGGTAGAGGAACATCTTAAAAAAATTCTTAAGAATACACCATATACAAAGTTTGACCATAAACAATATATGAATTTTTCTTTTGTAGATATGTTATTTTTTCTACCTAAGATATCACAATAAGGAAAATATTGATATTGTAGAAATTGTTTGAGGATGTCATGGAGGTCAATTTTTCTGATGTCCTATTTGATTGATACTTTCTGATATTTCAGGAAGGCTTTAAATATGAAATAATATGTTCATGAAACAAATTAGATTCAAATTTTATAGATATAAAAGATCAAAAAAATGTCAATGTATTTTTTCTATTGTTACTTGACTCTGTTGTGGGTAGGTTATAGGAAATGTGATTAGAAAAAGGACGGGGAGACGATGCATATCACGTCTTGGATATGGTTCATTTGTTGTTAGATATCTCTTAGACACCTAAGCCATCGATTTTGGAAATGTTCTACTAGGAATTCCTATGTCTTTTAATGTTGTGATTATTTCACCTCATGGTTATTATTTTGGGCAAGAAAATGCTTTAGGAATTCCAGACACGACATCGGTGGACAAGTAAAAAAAATTTTCATAGTTGCAATTTCCTTTCCGTGATATCCTCTCTTTATTTTTTGATTTTATTTTGGATGTTTCTTTTGATTTTGTTTTGTATGTTAACTATGAAATTGAAAATACTTAGTAGCATGTCTATTTAAACAACAACAAAAGCTTGAAGATGAAATTAGTATTACACTATATTGATTGGAATCATTATAGCTATTTTGTGTTAAAATATTTTCATGACTATCATAAAAAGTTACTTTCATGTTGTTATTTGAGTACATGTTTTTTAGATACTTAACTAAGTTCATGCATTAGAAATGAAATGTTCTTGTGAATAAAATGACAAGGATTAAACATCACATCTCAGATTATTTGTTTTCACAAATTATGTACAGCTTCATATTTTTAGCATATAAGTTAGTTGACATGATTGTTGTTAAGCTTTCCTTGAAAGTTGAATACTAAGTCGCTAAGGTGTTATTTTTTATATATGGTCATATTTTATTTGCTTTGTTTATATAGGTTATCTGGCCACATTCTAGTGGCAATTATCGCCTGAATGAAGAAAATTTGTTTGAGTTTCTTACTTGTATGGGGAAAAATGGCTTTGACATTGTTGATGTTGAGGTATATGTCGTATACATTATCTATAGTCTAATTTAGTTTATATTCTAGTGTTCATCATCTTTCATGTTTTACACTTTGCATTGTATCTTCTTTTGTTTTCAGAAAATGAACTTGGTATTGATGGTAAGAAGCATGAATTGAAAAAAGAGTGGAGCAATAACACTGAAGCGACAAATGCAAAAAGAGAGAGAGGAGAACTATTCTCGTGATAACCTTAGAGCCAATATCCCGCATAAGACACACATATAAATACTGATTGTCAAATCTTCAGAGTTCGTGAATTCACCTGCAATGCCTTGAAAACACAATGATAATGTTTTGAAGTGATGAAACACCATTTCATGTGTAAATTGTAGTCCAAGCAATATTAAGTTGGAAAATCATATTGTAATACTTCAACATTTCATATAAAATAATTTATGTTGTTTAAATTATTTATAGGTTCACTTGATATTATCTAGTATTGTAATTAAAATATGCAAATTTGTGTTTTCATATTAGATGAACATGCACATTGTATGACATTTTTTAAATCATACAAATTAATTTATGTTGATTAATAATGAACACAAAATCAATTTCAAACTGCTAAATTAGTAGTTTATATTGATTGATGATGAACACAAATAAAATGAATATGCGACTAAATTAGTCATTTATAATGATTATTAATGAAATTAAATGAAATGAATATAAACTACTAAATTAGTCGTTTATATAATGAATAAATTACTACTGCGAATGATAAATTTGTGACTACAAATGGCGACTAAATTTTGCATATATATGACTATTAGTAGCTAATTTACAGTATCTTGTAACATGACTAAAATTAGTCATATTTCTTAAGTCATTAATTGGTTTCAAATGATGACTAAAATTTGCATATATATGACTATTAGTAGCTAATTTACAGTATCTTATAACATGACTAATATTTTGGTCATATTTCTTTGGTCATTAATTGATTTTCTCAGGTGATCATAGTGTAATATATTTTGTTGTATATTTGGTCATTAATTGTGGCAATTAATGACTAAATAAAAAATTAAATCAATGACTAAATCAATTACCAAATTAATGACCAAATCAATGACTAAATTAATGATCAAATCAATTACTAAATTAATGACTAAATCAGTGACTAAATTAATGACCAAATATAAAACTAGAAAACAAAATTGAGATAACCAATTAATGACTAAGCTAAAAATGACCAAAATTTGGTCGCGTTATAAGATATTTTAAATTAGTTACTATTGGTCACTGACAGAAAAATAGTCGTTTATATGCAAATTTTAGTAGTTTTTTTAGTAACTAATTAGCCATTTTGTACTAGTGTTCGAACCTCTAGTTCACCTATGTGTGGAGGCTTTCTTTGGCCAAGAAGATCTATGTAGGCATGTGGCTTCATGGACGGAGGCATGGTGTAAAAGGACCATGAACGAATGTCCACATGTTTATCCATGCCTTGGGGCCAATTCCCACTACATGGTATCTGGATGCAGAGATACACCAATGCACTCGCGAATGTGATACCATGCAGAACAATTTTTTGTGGACGTTCAGGTTGATAGGCGGAACTGAGGCATTAGATGAAGCTTTGCAGGATATATATGCTCTAGTCTTTGATGAATCACGCCCTCATGCAGCATATGGGGCACCAACGTGGGATACGAAGATGCAAGATATTTTCAACTGCCACAATATATCAATGGAGGAATGTGATGAAGACCCGCTAAATATCAGTATCCCGGAGTTGGAGGGAGAGAGCGCAGCTGTTGGACCCACGTTGCAAACCGTCGATGTGACTAAGCCTCTTAAGATATGAGAACTCAACATTGGAACTGAAGAGCAAGCTAAGCTACCTAAAATTGGGGACTACTGGATGATGATACTATGGGGAAAATCCCATAAATCCTCACAGAGTACCAGGACCCATTTCCTACGAAATTCTCAGAACTCAAGGGGATTACAAGGGACCTAGGGGTCATGCACATCACCTTAAAAATAGATGCACGCCCTATTAAGCAACGACCTTATCGATTGAACCCCAATTACGAGCAAAAATTCAAGGAAGAAATTGACAAAATGATAGCCACAAGTATCATCGAACCAGTCGAACAATGAAATTGGGCAAGCCCTATGGTGGTTCAGGAGAAAAAGACTAAAGAGGAGACAAAAAGCGTACTCGTTCAAGGACTAGTTCTTGGGCAACCATCAGATCGGGATCGTACCTGAAGATCGTAGAAAAACTACGTTTACCACTAAATGGGGATCCTTCTAGTACACCATGATGCCGTTTGGGCTTAATAATGCCCCTGCCATCTTTTCGCGGGTGGTGGTCACAGTATTCAACGAATTCATCCACAAGTTATTGGTGGTATATTTTGATGATTGGAGAATATTTGGTTTGGTAAAGAATCATGTATTGAACCTTTGCATGATGTTGGACACCTGTAGGAAGCACCAGATTTCCCTGAATATTTAGAAGTGCATATTTTGTGTACTTTTTGGGATATTGTTAGGCCACATAGTCTGTCAATAGGGACTAATGGTTGACCCTTAAAAGGTACCAGTTATCATCAACCTGGCAGTCCCTACAATTGAGAGACAGTTGCGCTCTATCCTCGAACATATAGGCTACTACAGGAAGTTCATTCAAGGGTATGCACTCATCACAACACCCATGGAAAAGTCGCTAAAGAAGGAAGTTTCATTTTTTTTGGATGAGGAGTGTTAGAAGAGCTTTGAGTTACTCAAGGAGAAGATGGTCTCTATGCCTAAACTCCTATTTCGTAACTAGGTGAAGGTTTTACATGCTCATGTAGATGCTTTAGGGATCGCTCTAGGAGTTGTCCTTATGCAGCCAAGGGAAGGGGACATTGACCATCTAGTTGCATTTTCTAGTAGAAAACTCTCTAGTGTAGAGCGAAACTACTCCAATACGGAGCGCGAGTGGTTGGCCATGTTATACACCCTGCAGAAATACTGGCATTATCTATTAGGAGGGCACTTCAAGATGTTCACGGATCACTCAGCTTTGAAGTACCTAGTGAATAAGCCTGCGTTGGGGGGGGAATATTTTCCGATGGCTGCTACTATTTTAATAATATGACTTTGAAATCATCGTGAACTCAGGGAAAATAAACATTGGGCCAAACCACTTATCATGAATCAAGAGTGGTGAAGAACTGACCAACCTAGAAGAAGGACTACCCGATGCGCAACTGTTTTCTATTAAGGTGGTTGATGCGCACTTCGCCGAAATCATTCACTTCTTAACTACAACCACGGGCCTTGCAGAATATTCGGTATGAAAAAAAAAGAGCTGCTAACCCGCATAGCGGACTTCACCATCATAGCGGGCCAATTGTATATGCTGGGAGTTGACAAGGCCTTGCAGAGATGTGTTCTGGAGAATGAAAGACAGGCCATCATGGTAGAAGCCCACAGTGGTGTGGCAAGAGGTCACTACGTAGGGAAAACAATGACGTAGAAGGTATTGAGAGTTGGTTTATGGTGGCTCACACTTCATAGTGACTCTCATGACTATTGTAAAGCATGCCACACATGCCAAAGGACCGGAAGACCACCACACAGAGACGAAATACCCTTGCAGCTGCAGATGGCTTTACAAGCATTTAAGAAATGGGCCATAGACTTCGTTGGGCCCATCAACCTGCCAGAAAAGAAGAGAGGTGCCCTCTACATCATCACTACAACTGATTGTGTAACCCGATGGGCTGAAGCGCAAGCTGTAAAATATTGTACTACACATACCATTGTGCACTTTATTTTTCAACATATCCTAACCAGGTTTGGTTGTCCAAGGATCTTGATGAGAAATATAGGTACGCACTTTGTTAATGAAACAATACAGGCTCTAACTAAATAATTTCAGATCCACCATGCAAAAGGTACCCCATATCACCCGTAGGTGAATGGCACCGTGGAATATTTTAATAAGATTCTAGAATAGGCATTGACCAAGGTCTGCAATTTCGATCGAATCGATTGGGAAATGTGCATCCCATCGTTCCTTTGGGCCTATCTAACCATCTGCAAGAAATTGATAGGGAAAACACCGTTTCGGATGGTTTATGGAAAGGAGGTCATTATTCCCACGGAGTATATTGTTCGTAGCCTACGAATCGCAGCCTTTACAAATATGGCAGAGCCTGACATCATGGAAGAACGTTCAACACATCTCGTTGCCTTGGACGAAGATCAATTTATTGCCAACTTCCATCAGCAATTGTAGAAAGCCCACGAAAAAGCATGGCATGATCGACATATTCGGAAAAATATCTTTTCGGAGGGAGAATTGGTCCTGCTCTACGATAGCCAGTTTCTGAAGCATCCAGGAAATTTCTGCGAACACTTTATAGGTCCCTATATGGTAAAGGAAATCACTAATTGAGGAGTTGTCTGGTTAGCCACACTACGTGGTGACACTGTGCCAGGGAATTTTAATGGAAACTGGCTTAAACCGTACTGGACCAAATGACTATATGGTTGGGATAGATATATTGGGTGGCATACACACAGGCTGGAACAAAGCTTTAGGAAGGCTTGTTATATGTGTAGGGGTCATTTTCAGGTCTAGAAGCTCGGGGGGTAAGCTACACACGCAGGAGTCAATCGCAGGTCTGGGAGCTTGGGGAGGCGCGCTAGGAGTGCAGGGGTCGATCGTAGGTTTGGAAGCCTGAGGATGTGCACTGGGCATGCAAGGGTAACACATAACTACGAAAAATAGCCCTTGGAATAGTAAAAATGGGTAAAAATAAAATTTTACCATTGAAAGGAGCAGGAAGTCGCCTACTAATGAGATGATTTCTGAAATTTTTTTATCGTTTACTTGATGGTAATTTTTGGATAAGCCTTACCCAACCGTTGGCCGATATCGAGAGCTATAAAATGAGGAAATTCAAATAGAAGTGGGTTCCATGCATTCATAATATCTTCCTCTTTGCAAAAATCTATCACCATTATGCTTTCTTAATGTTTGGACGGGCTACCCCTTCTGATAGTAGCAACCCTGAATTTATCTTCCAAGTGAGAATGACTGCAACTAATCTGGCTGAATCATCGCATACCATGGTCCCCAGTGATGAGGTTGAAGAGGTCACCCCTGAAGTTGAAGAGGTTGTGTCCACGCCAACGAATGGGAATTAGGTTGAGAAGAAGAAGGGAAAAGGGAAAAGTCCGGAGCAAGGGTAGGGGAGGTATTATGGTGAAGCCCTCATTCACCGTATTACTGGTCTACCCATGGAAGGGTTGAATCCCATGGAGTGTGTGGGTAAGAAGTATGAGCAAAAGATCACTGATAAGGTGTGCGATGACTACAGTGTGGAGGAGAACACTAGGGGGTTCCTAATTAACACCATCAGTGACCCTAGAGAACGCATGGGTACCTTGTTGCTACCATGTAAAATGATGCACAAGTGTCAGGTTGCCACCGTCCCTGATTATGTCATTCAGTTGGCTAACCAATGCAAGAATGGGGTCTACTTCAACTGGTCCCAATTCATGTGTAATGAATTTCTGGAGAACGTGCAAGAGGCCTAGGATCATGAAAGGGGATTCTGCTACTCCGAGTTGCTCTTCCTCATCATGTTGGTCTCATGGGAAGCCCAAAAAGATGCGGTCCTCCCTTAGCTCGAGCCAGATATGTGCGAAGGGGTGTAGTATGCGAATTAGCGGGATTCAAAGGATGAGAAGAGCATTGAAGATAATAAGGTCTTCTAGGTCCTATTTCAGAGCAGGCTCACAACAACAATCCACTCCCAACTGCACTTGTCACCGGTGATCTATGAAAAATACAAGAGCATCGCAACATTCCAAGTTACGATGCACAATGTGCCAATTTGGGGCCGTAAGGATGAAACATGGGTATCCCTTCCATGTATGGTCGCTGATGAGGAAATCAACTGCCTCATTGCCACTTGGCCACCACACTGGATGTTGGCAATATGATGCTGAGTGTTGTCCTTGATGGCAACCCACTTGATGAAGATGATGGAAACCTACTTGATGAAGTTGTCCCTGATGGAATATGTCTTGATGAACTTGTTAAATGATGTAAATCTGATGTATATACAATGAGTACAAAAGGTAATGATGGAAGGAATGTCAGTATGTGCTAGAACATGATGAAAAGAGTATGTCTCAAGGCATACGCGGATTTGTCTAGACAAAGTAGCGTATGCACGCGGGAAATAACGTGCCAAGTCGCGTATGGGAAAAAGCACTCTAAATATGTAAAACCAGGGGTAACCACCATGGTATTGACCCATTGTATTGAGTAATGATTCGTCTATGTGACCCCGTCCAAGAATACCATCGAAAGTAATGTGGTTTTGGCTCATGGTATTGATAAAGGGTAAACCTATATAAGGAGAAGAAATTCATTATGAAAATGTGTGCAAGAAGTCTGAGCTTGAATGAATACTTCTCTCTGAAGCATATCTGAATGGAAAGGGTTATAGTTGAATGAAAGATCTGAATGTATGATGCACCAATGAAGAAATGATGAAGAAGGGAATATAGATCTGGAATGTATTTGTATCTGCTAGATCTGTTTATGGAATGATTAGATCTGAGATGAGGCGAACATCTGTCTGAAGTAAAGGGTAAAATCTGAGTGATGTATCTGTTCTGAAGAATTGCAATGACCTAAATGTCTAAAGAACTATACGCTAGTTCGCCGCAGAGTAAGCGCGTATATACGCGAGTTTGCTGAAGAGAAAGCGCGTATGGGTAGTAAAATTAGCTCTATAATATGTACAGAAGTATACGCGGGTTTGTATGGTCGAAGGCGCGTATATACGCATGATCAGTGAAAGGAAAGCGCGTATGAAGATTAGGGTTTGCTGAAGTATGAAGTATCAAATGTCTGATCTGTTCTGCTGTGTTACTGCTATCTGTTGATGATGTATGATTGAGCTCAAATGTATGGAGTGGGTCCAGTCTGAAAATATGATGAAACGTGGCTTGCAAGTTGTGTTCTAAAGGAAGCTTTGGATCCAGTGTGAAAATTGATGAAACATGGTCCATGGTGGTGCTGAGGGTTGTAGCCTTCAGTCAGGGGGTTGTAGCTCCCTTCCAGGTGAGGCTGGTAAACGAGATCAGGGGGTCGTAGCTCCCTTCCAGGAGAGGCTAGTAAACGAGAGCAGGGGGTCGTAGCTCCCTTCCAGGAGAGGCTGGTAAACGAGCGCATGTGGGTGCCTGCGTGCTGGTATGATTCTGCACCAGCACATAGTTGTAAGATGTTTTCTCTATAATAAAATATTGAAGGCTGAGACAACGGCAGCGGTCGTTTTCTCCCGACTTGGGTTTCCACCTAAAATCCTGGTGTTCATGTGTGATGCATATGTGTCATGATTTACTCTATTATTACTGCACATGTCTGTTGCTATATAAACATCTGATGAATGAATAAATGCAAGGATCTAAGTAATGAATTAATTGCATATTAAGATCTCTGCATATACACGATTTTTGTGAAGGGTATCTGCGTATATACGTGAGTCTGATCAAGTAAAGTAGCGTATGGGTTTTAGAGCATGAAAAAGTAAAAAGATTTGAGTAATGCCCTAAATACTGATTCACCCCCCCTCTCAGTATTTTTCCCAGCAATTGGTATCGGAGCTGGTCCTTCTGCAGAAGCTTGATCGCTTGAAGGAAATCCGTCGCAATGGGAAGTCGTGAAGTTGTATTTTCTATAAGGCCACCTCTATTCAATGGAAGTAATCTGTTATTCTGGAAAATGAGGATGAGATCCTATCTTCAGTCTATGGGAGCAGATGTATGGGCCATTGTTGAACAAGGATATCAATATCCAACTGCTACACCAACAGATCCAACTGAAAGGGAGAATTATGAATCAAATGCAAAAGCAGTCAATGCTATAATAGGTAGCTTAACTGAATCCGAATTTGTCAAAGTCATGCAGCTGGATACAGCAAAGGAAATATGGGGCAAAATCATCCTAAGTTATGAAGGTGATGCAAAGGTAAAAAGTGCAAAACTCCAAACCCTCAGAATTGAATATGAAAATTTGAAGATGCATAGTGATGAGAGTATTGCCAATTTCGTCTTACGTCTAGATGATATTGTAAATCGAATGAGAAATTTAGGTGAAACCATAGCCGATACTACTCTGGTAGAAAAAGTCTTAAGATCTTTGACTTCAAAATTTGAATCTAAAGTGTCTGCTGTTAGGACTCCGCAAT